>CAUYUJ010003769.1:268294-300794 GCA_963575745.1 Prorocentrum cordatum
ATGTGGCTTTTGTCCGTCCTCCACCCTCGGCCCAGGGGGGGGGAGGGGGCCGCGCCTTGCCGTCGCCGGGCGCCCAGAAGTCGACGTAGGGCACGCTGTCGCCGGTGCCGAAGGGGTCGTCGGCCAGCAGCTGCTTCACGAAGGCGGCGATGTCCTGGCGTCGGCGCGGTCGCGGCGCGGCGCTCGCGGAGGGACACGCAGAGCTTCCCACCCGGGCCCAGGTCGGACGTGTCCCCCTACAGGCAGATCTCGGAAGACAGATAAGCAATAACCAAACCATATCCCAACATAGCCAACAGATCCCAACATAGCGAAACCAGCTACATGCAGCAGATTTCGTACCCCCCTTTTTCCCTATCCCCCCTTTCGTTCGGCCCGAGGAGAGCGAAAAGAAGGAAGACGTGGACGGGGCAGGATGCGCTGCGGCCACACATCCGAAGCGAATCCGAACCGTGGCCACGCGGGCGTCCCGGGAGGTCAGCACACGTTCTGCCATCCTCGGTTCTCGAGATCTCGACCCTCGAAGGCGAGAAATGACAATGCGAACATCAAGAAAAATCAGAATGAGGATCACAATGATGAGCAACAGCGTGCAAACAACTGTCGTAGATCCGCGCAGACTTCGGCCATCGGCGTGTCCCTATCCCCCCCTCTCGTTCGGCACGAGTACAGAAAGGGGCGCCGCCCTGGCCCAGGCCGCGCACAGAAAAATGGGCACAGATTCCAGGACTCCCCGTGCTTTCCCCTGATTCGGGCGCGTCTCTATTTTCGGCGATAATGGGGTTTCTAGGGGGGGGGGGCGCAAGGGGGGGGGGGGGGGGGGGCCTATAATGTAACGCCTCCTCCCCGCCATGCGCACGGCGGCAGTGCCTGGAGCGCACTGGGGGGGAGGGGCGTTGCGTTTTTTTTCTTGGGGGGGGGGGAGGGGGGCGGGGGCTATGCTGGGGAGCTAAATATCGACGCCAACCCTGCCTTACAGCGCCCATGTATGCATATGTTCGGCAGAGCCCGCGGAAGGCCCCGAATGATATCCCGACGTCGCATTTCCATCGTCGGCAAGACTGGCAGGATGCACATGGCCGAACAAACCACCCGCGCGGGGCGGCACAAACCTGAAGATTCCGTCCTGGAGCGCGCGCAAGCAATCCGCGGTTTGCTGGTATGAGTCAGCCACGCGGCTCTCGCCGCAGGCACTGACATGGCGACTCAGCGCCAGAGGGTTGTCGTCTCTGGAAATACGCCAATATTCGGTGCACCGGGTTTGGTGGGTGTATGCGTCGCTTTCTTGAAACATGTGTTATATTTTTGCTCGGGTGTATAAATTTTCTGGGTGGGCGTATACCTCGTTTGGGCGGGTATACATCATGCCTTTTTGGTGGTTTTTGTATACACCCGCTGTCCCGCGGAAAAGCGAAACGCCTCTGGAAACACAGCGGGTTCGCGAGGGCCTGTCCCACCCGTGCAGACGAGTACGAGCATCATCGATGCTGGCGGCGACCTGTATGGCCGCGTGCAGTCGGCGGGCTCGCTGGGCCCCCGCGAAGGCGGCCTCCGCGAAGTGTCGGCAACTCGTCCAAGACGTCCCCTGCGACCCCTCGAAGTCGGCATAGTTGGGCCCCGAGGCAAATTTCGCGCCACGAGTAAAGAAAATAGATAGGCATCGGTGTTGCGGGGTGTGTGTGTGTGTGTGTGTGTGTGTGTGTGTCGTAATCTTGCTCCCGATATACCGCCTGCCGAACTCAAGGGGCCCAGTGTCACGCAAAGAAACATAGACACATACCCCAAGATTCCCCCATGTTATCCACCCGGTTCTGTTCTGGGTGGTCGTCTCCCCCCCCGCTCTCCACACTTTCCCATGCCCTCTTCGGCATCGACGACGAAAGGTGTCTGTGTTTTGCCCCCCCCTTAATAACGGTCAGATTTCGGAGGTCCGCGCGGATTTTGGAGGCCTCTTAAATGGGGTCGGAGTAGATGGGGTCGGAGGATCGCGCCGCATCGCCGATGCATCGGCAACGTTGACGAGAAGCAGATCGGGCTCCACATCGACCCGCATCACTGATGCATCGGCGATGCGGCGCGATCCTCCGACCCCATCTACTCCGACCCCATCCAGGGAGGCCTACTCCAGATTTCGTAATAAAAGGGAGGGGGTCTGGACCCTCCAAGACAAGCCATTTCAGACCTCCCCCGTGGGAGAACCCTCCAAAACATCGTCCCCAGACCCCCCAGGCCCTCCAAGATATCCTGGAAGAGACCTCCCCCGAAATGAGACCCCCCTCCCTTTATTACGAAATCTGGAATAGATTTCCAGGCGTCGACGACGGGGCCTCCCTGGCGGCACCTTCGGCGCCGCCGCCCGCGGGATCCGCGCGGCACGGCAAGGGGGGGCTCCCGCGGCGATCCGAGAAGTGCGCGCGGACCGCCGACCATCGGGCGCGGCCAAGAGGGGGGGGTCCAAGAGGGGGGGGGTGCATTTTTTTTTCGTTTTCGTTTTGTTTTCGTTTTCGTTTTCGTCTTGGTTTCGCTTTCCCTCGTGTTGCCTTCAACCCACCCATACCGCAAAACGCAATCGACACGCAAACCGCCCACGAAATCGCCAAAACACCGTTTAGGTCCAGCCCTGATTCAGCGTAACCCAGCTCGGGAGCGGCCAAGAGGAGGGCGTCCAAGAGGGGGGGGTGTAAATCATGACCAGCGGCACGTGCGCGGCCCAGGAGGGGGGGGGGGGCCAGGGACGTCATGAAACAAGAAGAGGCGCCACGAAATCTGGGGAGATATCATGGCCCACGCCATGATGTCCACCCCCCCTAGTAGTCATCATCCCCCTCTTTTCCGCCCCCGAGTACCGCCTGTGCGGCCTCCTGTGATCAAGCAGGGGGAGGGAGGGGGAGGCAGGCCGGGGAGAAAGGACAGGCCGCACGAAGGGAAACAGGCCGAAGCCGAAAGCAACGGCACGGTTCTCATGGATGCCGTTCGGGAGCAGCCTCTATATTTATGTCGGGCCTGTCCCCCTACAGGGGGATTTTCGACGAAGAATAAAAAATATTCAAAAAATAATCCAAGCATGGTCCAAAAATAGTCAGGGGATTATTTTTTGATTATTTGTGGACCTTTTTGGGCTATTTTTGGGGGTATGTTCATTTTCGTGGAAAATCCCCCTGTAGGGAGACAGGCCCGACATAATCCCACCAGCCCTTTGGGCGTGAGTGGTTTAGAGAGCCCGCTCTGTTCTCAACCCCCTTCTTCCCCTTCGGGGAGGGGTTTACCCCTCCCCCTACCCCCTCCCCCTGGGCCTGGAGAGGTCCTTTCGCGGGTCGTTGGGGGGGGTCATTTTCGACTCCTGGGAGGGCTACAAAACGACACTCCTCACGAGGATTCTGGCCCCGACGGGGGGAGGCAGAAAAAACCCTCTCCTCTTCTTTGAAGCCAAAATCATTGATTTTACTGCGGTGTTGGCCCCATGTTCGCCTTCTGAGGGGGCAGCGCTCATTAAAGCTCCCCTCTTCCTTCCAGGCAAAATCATTGATTTTACGAAGGTTTTGGGCTCATTTTGCCCTTCTGAGGGGGCAGCGCTCATTAAAGCTCCCCTCTTCTTTGATCGATTCCCTCCAAGATGGCCCCAAGAAGCGCCCAGGAGGCACCAAGAGGCCCCAAGATGGCCCCAAGATGCCCCCAGGAGGCCCCCAAGATGCCCCCAAGAGGCCCCCAAGATGCCCCCAAGAGGTCCCAAAGAGGCCCCAAGAGGCGCCGAAGACGCCCCAAGAGGCCTCCAAGAGGCTCCCAAAAGACATCTACTACTACTTCTACTCCTACTCCTACTCCTACTCCTACTCCTACTCCTACTCCTACTCCTACTCCTACTCCTACTCCTACTCCTACGACTACGACTACGACTACGACTACGACTACTACTACTACTGCTACTACTACTACTACTACTACTACTACTACTACTACTACTACTACTACTACTACTACTACTACTACTACTACTACTAATACCAGTATCACTACATCATCTCCTACTACAATAACTACAACTACTATTACGACTACTACTACTAGTTCTAGTCCTACTACTACTACTACTACTACTCCTACTACTACTACAACTACTACTACTACTGCTACTGCTACTACTACTACTAGTACTGCCACTACCACTGCTACTAGTACCACTGCTACTAGTACTACTGGGACTACTACTACTGCTACCACTGCTACTAGTACTACTGGGACTACTACTACTGCTGCTCTTAGTACTAGGACTACTACTTCTACTATTACTACTAGTCCTATTCCTGCTACGACCACGACAACTACCACTACAACTACTAAGACTACCATCGCTACTACTGCTTCTAGTACTGCTACTACTACGACTACTACTACTACTACTACTACTACTACTTCTACCTCTACTATTACTACTTCTACTCATGGTGCTACGGCCATTACTACTACCACTACTACGACTACTACTACTACTACTACTACTACTACTACTACTACTACTCCTACTACTACTACTACTTCCATATAGACCACTGCTCTAGTGACTGTCTCTGCTACTGAGACAACTAGTGCGACGACGACGTTGACGACTAAGTTTGCTACTACCGCTGGTACTGGAAATACCACTACTACTACTACTACTACTACTACTACTACTACTACTACTACTACTACTACTACTACTACTACTACTACTACTACTACTACTACTACTACTACTACTACTACTACTACTACTACTACTACTACTACTGCTGCGACTACTACTACTACTACTACTACTACTACTACTACTACTACTACTACTACTACTACTACTACTACTACTACTACTACTACTACTACTACTACTACTACTACTACTACTACTACTACTACTACTACTACTACTACTACTACTGCTACTAACTACTGCTACTACTACTACTACTACTACTACTACTACTACTACTACTACTACTACTACTACTACTACTACTACCTGCTACGCTACTGCTACTGCACTACTGCTACTATTGCTACTCCTAGTACTACCACTACTAATCCCACCAGCCCTTTGGGCGTGAGTGGTTTAGAGAGCCCGCTCTGTTCTCAACCCCCCTTCTTCCCCTTCGGGGAGGGGTTTACCCCTCCCCCTACCCCCTCCCCCTGGGCCTGGAGAGGTCCCTCCGCGGGTCGCCGGGGGGGGGGGTCTTTTTCGACTCCTGGGAGGGCTAAAAAACGACACCCCTCACGAGGATTCTGGCCCCGACGGGGGGAGGGAGATAAATGCTCCCCTCTTCTTTGAAGCAAAAATCATGTATTTTACTACGGTTTTGGCCCCATTTTGGCCTTCTGAGGGGGCAGCGCTAATTAAAGCCCCCCTCTTCTTTCAAGCCAAAATCATTGATTTTACTAAGGTTTTGGCCCCATTTTGGCCTTCTGAGGGGGCAGCGCTAATTAAAGCTCCCCTCTTCTTTGATCGATTTCCTCCAAGATGGCCCCAAGAAGCGCCCAGGAGGCACCAAGAGGCCCCAAGATGGCCCCAAGAGGCCCCCAGGAGGCCCCCAAGAGGATCCCAAACGGCCCAAAGAGGCCCCCCCGAGGCACCCAAGACGCCGAAAAACCCATCAGGACGACCCTCTACTCGCCTGGGCGTCGTTTCTGGACGGGCAGGAGGAGGGGCCCGAACGACTCACACCAGGACGAGGGGCCCGAACAACTCACACCACGAGAAGCCCGAACGACTCACACCAGGACGAAGAGCCCGAACGACTCACACCACGAAGAGCCCGAACGACTCACACCAGGAAGAAGGGCCCGAACGACTCACACCAGGACGAGAAGCCCGAACGACTCAAACCACGAGGAGCGCTTTCTCTCCCTCCTCCTCCGCCTCGTCCTTCTCCCGCTCCCACCACAAGGAGGATGTACAAGGAGGCGGGAGGAAGGAGGAACAGGGGAGATATGCGGGGGCAGGCGGAAACACGCCTGAAAAACACGACTGTCGGCATGCTTCGCAAGAGTTGCTGTTGTGAGATGGGCTGGTGGGGATACGCGAAGCGTAAAGAATTCTATATCCGTGATTGACGCCCTCGCGATCTGAATACTTCGTGGCGCAAGGCCGTGGTTGCTCCGTCGCACGGGTACGCTCCGCGGGGGTCGTCCGCGAGCAAGAGACCCCGTGTCCGCTGGGTCGCTGCCCAGAGGCCCGGCCCGCAAGGCCGCAGACACGGGGGGGGTCCACCCATGATTGGTGGCCCGAAAATGAGCACCAGCACCAACACAGGGGATTGCCTCCGATGGGGGAAGGGGATCCCAGATTTCGGTCTTGGTGGCAGTATTTCGGTCACCCTGCAAGCCAGAATATTACCACCATCGCCGAGATCGGGAGGAGGCACACCGCCGATCTTGGTGTTGGTGTCAACCTTGAGGCTCGTAACATGAGGTACCCTTTTGGTAGTTTTTCAATGCTACGGCCAGAGAAGTCCCGACCCCTTCCCCAGAGGCGGTTTGCCGTCACGGATCCGTGGTTTGACGGCCCCCCGGTCCAAAGTCAGACCCTTGGACCGCAACGAAGATGAACGCCACGAGTGAACACGTCATTGCGTGGGAAGGATATCTGGCGCCTTGACTTTTGCACAACGGGGTCCCCAAAAACTCTGACCGTCTCCCCAGAACCCGCTTTTCATCGCGGGTGATTTTCGGCCTCCGGAGACCAGCGAAGGCCCCCCCAGAGGCAGAAAACTGCCTAATCATTCTGTCGTGTGCTTGTCCACGACGGGAACATGTCTGGGATCCAAGATCTCTCGGAAACATACTTAACACCCCGCACTTGCGGATAATAGTAAGGGGGCGGGCGCGGGATGGGTCGCGGGTGGGTCGCGGAGTGGGTCGCGGGGTGGTGCGGGTCGCGTGTGGGTCTCGGATGGGTCGTGGGGTGGACGACAACAATGATGATCATTTTGAGACTCTTCGCTCCTAGCTGCCAGCGTGCCTTTCAACACGTATATGCCAAACCCTCGGTACCCGCCCTCTTCGTGTTCGATCGTACCCTCTTGGGGGGAGATCTTCCTTACCTGCCACGTGTGCACAGCGCAGCACCCAAAACAGGGGAAGAGGGCACGGATGGAAGGGGAAAGGGAAGGACGGAGCGCGAGAGAGATTAGCAGCAGGGGGGCTCGGAGGAGAAAACACGTGGTAGAACCAGAAGGGCAGATCGGGCGAGTAGACCGTAGCAGGCGGGTGAGAAAGGAGGGCCCAGGCTGCCAGGTCGAGCAGGCGGGCTGCTGAGCATAAGTCCTGCATGATTCGCAAAAAGAAGCTCGAACGACAGCTCGATTAAGCCGAATCGGGACAACGGAATCGCATTTCAGCCACGCCCTCAGGGACGGTACAAACCCCTTCGGCCCCCTCACTCAAGTGTGTACGTGTGAGTGAGTGTGCGTGTGTGTGTGTGTGTGTGTGCGTGTGTGCGTGAGTGCGTGTGTGCTTGTGTGTGTGTGCGTGCGTGCGTGTGCGTGTGCGTGTGCGTGTGCGTGTGTACGTGTGTGCGTGTGTGCGTGTGTGCGTGTGTGCGTGTGTGCGTGTGTGCGTGTGCGCGTGCGCGTGTGCGCGTGTGCGCGTGTGCGCGTGTGCGTGTGTGCGCGTGTGCGTGTGTGCGTGTGTGCGGGTGTGCGTGTGTGCGTGTACGCGTGTGTGCGTGTGTGCGTGTGGGTGTGTGCGTGTGTGCGTGTGTGCGTGTGTAAGTGTATGCGTGTATGCGTGTGTGCGTGTGTGCGTGTGTGAGCGTGTGTGCGTGTGTGCGTGTGCGCGTGTGCGCGTGTGCGCGTGCGCGCGTGTGCGCGTGCGCGTGTGCGCGAATGCGCGAATGCGCGTGTGCGCGCGTGTGCGCGTGTGCGCGTGTGCGCGTGTGCGGGTGTGCGCGTGTGCGCGTGTGCGTGTGTGCGCGTGTGCGTGTGTGCGTGTGTGCGTGTGTGCGTGTGCGCGTTTGCGCGTGTCTGAGTGTTGGCGTCTGTTGTGTGTGTGTGTGTTGTGTGTGTGTGTGTGTGTTGTGTGTTTTGTGTGTTGTGTGTTGTGTGTATGTGTTGTGTGAGTTGTGTGTTGCGTGTTGTGTGTTATGTGTGTTATGTGTGTTGTGTGTTGTGCGTTGTTTGTGTGCGTGTGTGTTTGTGTGCTGTGTGGTGTGTGTGTGTTGTGTGTGTTGTGTGTTGTGTGTGCGTTGTGTGTGTTGTGTGTTGTGTGTGTGTGTGCAGTCTCTTGTTCTCGTTCGGCGAGGGCGGCAACACTTGGCGACGCGCACAAAAGGGGTAGGGGGAGGGGAGAGGGCTTCTTGGAAGGAGGTCTTACTTCTGCAGAGGAGGCCCGCGCCTCCTAAGCAGCAGGGGTGTTTCTAAGAAGCCTTCCCCCTCCCCCTACCCCCCTTTCCGCGTGGCCGATAAACGGCGGAAGCGGCCTCCAGCCACACGGCGCGGCCGCCGAAGTGCGGAGCGTTCTGCTGCCAGCGCTCCACCACCGGGCCCCAGACCTGTGCCCAAGGCGACGGGAGGAAGTTCGGATGCTCACTCTGGGGGCCTTCCTGGAGCCACTTGCTCCGCTCCTGCGTCGATGCTGCGCTGCACGTGCGTAGCCTTCCGTCGAACTTGAAACGGTCAAGAGTCGAGCTAGAATCCAGCAGATCCGTTGGGTGGGTCCTTAGAAAAGACCCCAAAACGAACACGGAAAGGATGGGGCGGAGGGAGAACGGAATGAGGGGAGGGACTAGGGACTAAGGATGGACCTGCCTACATACGAGGCAGGTCTGAATAAATACAAGGTCAGCACAGAGGGACTGAATCCCACCAGCCCTGTAAGGCGTGAGTGGTTTAGAAGGCCCCCTCTGTCCAACCCCTTCTTCCGCTTCGGGGAGGGGTTTACCCCTCCCCTACCCCCTCCTCCTGGGCCTGGAGGGGGGGGCCGCGGGTCGCTGGAGCGTCCAAAACGGCCTCACAATCATTGATGTGACTAAGGTTGTGGCTCCATCTTGCCATCTTAGGGGGGTGCTCTAATTGACGCCGCGCTCCTTTCTGAGCCGTGGCCTCCAAGATGGCCTCAAGAACGCTCTCAAGAGCGCCTCAAGAAAGTCCCAAGAGGCGCCCAGGAGGCCCCAAGAGGCGCCCAAGAGGCCTCCAAGAGGCTCCCAAGAGATCCCCAAGAGGCCCCAAGAGGCTCCCCGAGACGCTCCAATGGGCCCCCGAGACCGCCAAGAGGCCCCCAAGACGCCAGAGAGGCCCAAGCGAGCCCCAGGACGGCCCCAAGAGTGCCCAAGAGTGTCCCAATAGCGCTCCAAGAGGGGCACTTCCTCTGTGTGCTGCCCACTTCCCTGATCGAGGCAAATCCTCCAGGCATCGTCTCTGGATAGACGGTACACTTCCCTAGACTAGCGGCTTTAGGATGGGCTGGTGGGGATTCGCGAAGCGTGCACAATTAAGAGGAAACGAGGCACTCGTAAGAACGGTCCATTCAATCGAGCCAAATTGAGGGGTCACAGAGCTGGACTATAGCCCAGATTAAACCCAAATTTGAGCCCGTCCAACCGCGAAAGCAGAATTAAGCGGACCATGCTGGTGGTCGACCACGGATACACCAGCGCCTGTGCTCAATCCAACCATCCCTTTGGGCTAAGGTGGTCTACCGAGGCACGTCTGCCCTCTCCCAAAAACCCTCTTACCTTCGGGAAGGGGTACCCTCCGCCTCCTGTTCCTCATATTTTCTGGGGCGGGCCGCGATGGGTTACAATGTCCTTGTTCGCCCAAGATGTCTCCAAATAGGCTTCCTATGCCCCACGATGGTCTGCAAGATATCTCAAAATGAGTGACGATGGTTCAAGATAGCTTCCGACGTACCTCCAAGGAGGCCCGACGAGGGCCACAGGTCAGTTCCAAGTGTTTTCGGAGGCCCCTCAGGACCACCTAAGGAACGTCCATTGTTGCTGCCTTCTCGCATGTTTGCTTCCGATGCCCTCTTGAGGCCTCAAGATGGCCCAAGACAGGGCCACGAGGGGCGCACGAAACCCCTAGACGGCCCAAAGAGCGCCCGAGAGCGCTCCAAGAGGCGATTTTAATGGCCGACCACCCATGGCTCCCAAGAGGGCTCTGAGAGAGCCCCAAGAGGACCCCACCAAGACGGCCCCAAGAGCAACCCACGAGGGCCGCAGGAGGCAGGCGGTTTGCCTCCTCATTCTCCTCCTCTTCCTCCTGCCCTGCCTCCTCCCCTCGACCCCCGCGGCCCCCAGGAATGGCCCGAAGAGACCGTCCAAGGCAACCCCCTTGCTCCCAAAGATACATCTGTTCATCCTGGTTGCCCGCTTTGTTCCACTACATGTGTCTCTCCGTCCCTCTTCCCCTCAACTCACCTGGGCAACATTGCGGAACGGGCTGGTGGGCTGGTGGGCGTACGCGAACCGTGAAGATTTGAACGTCCCAAGAGTTGCATCCTCAACTAAGGACTAAAGATTGGCCTATCTCCAGAAAGGCAGGTCTGGAGAAATAATGAATCAACACAAAGGGGCCCATGAGCGAGCGAGGAGCCGACGAGGGCCGAAGGAACGACCGCAACGCAAAACATGACGGGCCCGAAGGAGCCGAATAAGATAGCGAGAGAGTGGGATGGACGGGAGGGAGGGGAACAAAGAGGGGGAAATGACATTAGAATGTGGCACATACCCGCACGGTGACCACCCATACAGACGACGCTCCTCAATACACGTGCCGAGATGCGGAATCCAAAGGGACAGGCCTGCTCAAGAAACGAGCAAGGCCGTCCCACAAACTCCTGGGGGGTCGGGGTGTTTTCGTTCCTCTCCCGAGTAAGAAGCTCCGGGGATCCGACCACCAGGATTTTCAGTGAGGCTTGAGGGGTCCTGGAAGGCTTCGGAGGATCCGAAAAGGAGGGTAGAAGGGGGAGGTTGCAGGAGAGGGAAGCCACCACAAAAAGCTAACAGCAAATTGGGAGGAGCGGGGAAGGAGAGGGAGTGAGGGAGAAAGGGGGATAGCATGATGCAGAGCGGGAGCCAAAGGGCATCCTCTTCCTGCTCAGCCTCCTCCTGCTTGTCGCCTCATCCTCCTCGTTCCTCCCCTATCCTCTTCTTTCTCCTCCCCCTCCTCCTCCCTTCTCCTCTCCCTCCTGTCTCCTCCTCCCTCTCCTCTCTTGCTCCTATCTTCTCCCGCCCCCCCTTCTCCCCCCAAACCCCACGCCCCCCCCCAAACATAACCCATGACCCAAGGAATGTGAGAATAATGCCTGAGTCTGCAGAACCACGGCGAACAAAACGCGGCGCCTCGAACATCGATCCTGCTCCTCCCCCGGGCTGCCCCCGTCGGCGCCCCTCCCGCCTGCCTCCCACGCCTCTGCGGCAGGCCTGCGGGGACACCAAAGGTCGGGAAGCCCGCCCCGCCCCTGCCCGCCCCCTCCAATGACACCGCCGCCGCCCGCCCCTCTCTGAAGACCACGGGGCCTCTGGCGACGAGAAGCATCGCGCCACCTCTCAGAGGCCACGTGCGGACCCTGCCCCACCACCTCACAATCTCCAAGGGGGGAGGCGGGGGTCCCTTCGTTCGGGACCTTCCCAGCGAAGTGACCCCATCTCCCCCCCAGCAGTCGTGGGGTGGTGGGCTACTCCAGATTTCGTAATAAAAGGGAGGGGGTCTGGACCCTCCAAGACAAGCCATTTCAGACCCCCCCCCCGTGGGAGAACCCTCCAAAACATCGTCCCCAGACCCCCCCAGGCCCTCCAAGATAGATTGGAAGAGACCCCCCCCCGAATCCAGACCCCCTCCCTTTTATTACGAAATCTGGAGTAGGCTTCGCAGGGGCGGTGAAGACCCCGCCAGGGCCGCCGAGAGAGCACACACGCAGGGGGCGCGGCTGGCCTCAGGGCAGGGGCCTCGGGGCCCAGGGCAGGGCAGTACGAGTGCTGTGCGTTGCCGGTGCCACTGTGCAGGTGCACATTTTTGATTCGCGGGTCGAGAGCGTACCTCTTCCGGTCGAAGCTAAGCGGGCCGCGCGAAGCTTGAATTAACCAGAGATGGGGGAGGAACTGTGCAGATGCACATGCGTGTCCAGATGGTTATGCAGAGGTATCTGCACGTTATAGAGCAGGTCGTTTTCTGACCCGTTGGGGTATCACGTGTTACTGGGAGGCTGGAACGGTCGGCCAAGAGGAGGGGTACACGGGAACGGCGGCCAGCGTCACACTCTGAAAGGCGCGCCCGATTCAACAGCGCAACGGGTGTGTATTGCGGCAACACCTGCGTGCCCCACAGCGCCCGTGTTCATAGCAATGCCTCTGTTCACCCTGAACACCTGCGCGCACCATGGCGCCACATCGCCCGTGCACACCGCCATGAACGCCTCTGTGCACCTCAGCGCCCGCGTGCGCAACAGTGCCATTGCACACCACAATGCCTGCGTACACTGCATCGTCATTGTACACCACGGCGCCTGCGCGCATCACAGCAGCCGTGTGCACCACAGCGTGGCCGTTCACCACAATGCCTGCGTGAACCAGGGCGCTCTTGTGCACCACAGCGCCTGTCGAGACCCCCCCAACGTTTTCGTTCACCACAGCGTCTCCGCACACCACAGTGCCTCCAAGCACCACCACGCCCGCGCGCACCACAGCGCAGAGGACGACGACGCCGACGACGCCGACGAAGCCGATGACGACGACAACACTGCCTGTGCACCGTCGGGGGCCTCCGGGCCACGTCGGTCATCGTCCTCCTCCTCCTCCTCTCCCTCCTCCTCCTCCTCACCTCCTCCTCCTTCTTACTTATCCTTCCCTCTACCTCCTCCTCCTCCTCCTCCCCCTCCTCCTCCCCATGAGGGTCCCAGGTCCTATGGGAATTCCAAGGATTCATGCCTGCGGCCGGTTCCCATGCGTTCGCTACTACTACTACTACTACTACTACTACTACTACTACTACTACTACTACTACTACTACTACTACTACTACTACTACTACTACTACTACTACGACTACGACTACGACTACGACTACGACTACGACTACGACTACGACTACGACTACGACTACGACTACGACTACGACTACGACTACGACTACGACTACGACTACGACTACGACTACGACTACGACTACGACTACTACTACTACTACTACTACTACTACTACTACTACTACTACTACTACTACTACTACTACTACTACTACTACTACTACTACTACTACTACTACTACTACTACTACTACTACTACTACTACTACTACTACTACTACTACTACTACTACTACTACTACTACTACTACTACTACTACTACGACTACTACTACTACTACTACTACTACTACTACTACTACTACTACTACTACTACTACTACTACTACTACTACTACTACTACTACTACTACTACTACTACTACTACTACTACTACTACTACTACTACTACCACTACCACTTACTACCACTACCACTACCACTACCACTACACTACTACCACTACCACTACCACTACTACTACTACTACTACTACTACTACTACTACTACTACTACTACTACTACTACTACTACTACTACTACTACTACTACTACTACTACTACTACTACTACTACTACTACTACTACTACTACTACTACTACTACTACTACTACTACTACTACTACTACTACTACTACTACTACTACTACTACTACTACTACTACTACTACGTGGCGTGGGGGGTAACACGTATTATCCCCAAAACCTATGAAAGAAAAAAATGCCGTAACACACCAAGTGAACGGAAACTTGATGCCGAAGGAGTGGCGAAGAACGTATGCCCCCCCCATGTCGGCGGTGAGCGAGGGGGGAAGTGAGATAGAGAAGGCTCTCTCAGAAGGCGGCGGAACTTCTCAGAAGCCACCCCCGCCTTCTGAGGGGTTTCCTGTGTCCTTGGAGTCCCGAAACGGTGCGGTGACAGACCGTGCGGTGACCTCGAAATCCCCCAAGACCTCACCGCACGGTCCGTCACCGCACGGTCTTGGGACCCAGGAGGCCCCTGTCGCCCGAGACGTCCTCGGAGAACGACCCGAGTCCCAAAACCGTGCGGGTGCGTTGGACCTCCGGGTGTGTCTTCTGGGAAGGCTTGAAAAACTTCTCAGAAGGCCCGGGGACTTCCGGGCCTTCTGGGGAATAAAACAAGGCTAGGATCGGGATAAATCGCTCCATGGAGCGTTCCGGAGCGCTCTCAGAGCGTTCCGGAACGCTCTGGAGCGGCCGCGGTGCCCAATACATCCTCCAAACCCGCCGATCCTCAGAGATTTCGAGTTCTCCCGATCCGACTTTGTCCCGATCTTCGTGTCGTTTTACCGGGGCGCCTCGCCACTGCCTGCAGGGGCGCTGCGCCAGTGGGGGGAGGCCCGGCGCCGCCCCCTCCTCCTCCTCCTCCTCCCCCTCCTCCTCCTCCTCCTCCTCCTCCTCCTCCTCCTCCTCCTCCTCCTCCGATCCGATTTTGTCCCGATCTTCGCGTCGTTTTAGGCAAGCCCGCCCCCTCTGCAGCCGGCGGCTTCCGGGGCCAGAGCCTGGGCCTCCGGCGGCCGTATACGGACGAGCCGGGCACCCCGGGGAGCGCCCTCGGCGAGCCACAGGTCCGAGGTCGTGATCTTTTGTTCCGTTTGGAGGGTGAGAGAGGGGGTTTGCAACAGGGGTCTTCAATGGGGGCTGAATGGCCCATGTATGCTCAATGTATCGCTCACGAATGCGATCGGGTACGATTGGCATCCAATGCTGGCGGTCATTGAGGGCTAGTCGTTCGTGCCCGCGCGTTGCCCGCGCGGGCGCACCGCGCATGGACCATGCGCGGTGCGCCCCGAGGTCTCGACCCATTCCCCAGGACCGGTCTTTCAGCCTGGGTCGTTTTGTTGACGGTCCTGGGGCCCGGGAGGGCCCCTATAGAGTCCGACAGAGTCCTGTTGCTCCCAGCGTACTTCAGGACCACGTCCCACTAATCCCGAGCACCCGGGAAAAGGGTCGAGGAAGTGTCGGAGCAGTGTCAAGGCGGTGTCGAACGAGTGCCTCCCAGGGCCCGCACGCGTGACAGGCCTCGAGTTTCGGTACCTTCCTGGTGCTTGACACTCCTGGTGCTGGCCAAGACTAATTATAATAGGTTGGAACGTCATAGCCCTGGAGGCCGACAGTGGCGCAAAACCTCCATCTTGATTGCTTTTCCATGCGCTGCATCCCTGGGCGAGGCGCGGCTGCCGGAGAGCGCACGCCGAGGCGCCGGGAGAGACCGCCCGGAGGCGCCGGAGGCCGCCCGACAACACCGCGGGCCTCGGGTTCTGTCGGGCATGTCCCCCTACACGGGGATTTTCAACGAACAAAAAAAAAATACTATAAAAATGCTCCAAGAAGGTCCAAAAATACTCCAAAAATAGTCCCCAGACTATTCTTGGACTATTTTCTGACTATGTTTTTGGTATTTTTAATTTTTCGTCGAAAATCCCCCTGTGAGGGAGCAGGCCCGACTTACGCCTCGGGGCCGAAAAAGTCCCCCCCCCCCCCTGGCGCGCGCCGCCGCGCTGAGGTCGCGCTCTGCGGTCGAGCGCGGGGTGCCTCTCGCGCGCGGCGCGGCGAGGGTCCTCCCGGAGCCCTGGCGTTGGGTCGGGCGCGTCCTCCTTTGAGCAGGGGCCGACCGTCCCGGGATTCCTATGTGGCCTGCCGCGGAGTGTTCCCAGAGCCCAAGAGTGGTCGAAAGAACACAAAGCGACAAGCAGCTCTTAGAGCATGAGCCCGATGCGTTGAAACGAGACGGCCCCAGCCACCAAAGGCTCTTAGAGCATTCTTCGGTGGGCCTGCGGGGCGGGGGCAGCCGCACAGCCCGGGGCGCCGCGCCACTGCTCGACGACGCCTGGGGGCGGAGCTTGGACGAACCGATCAAAACAATCGCCAGCAGATGCATCACACATGAAGGGGCCATGGGACACACAAATAAGTACACACAAATAAAATGATTCCCCATATTTTCCCATATGTTCTGGGGTTTTGTCTTCCCCCCCACTTCCCATATGTTCCCATATTTTCTGGGGAATCGACGATGAATTGTGTCTGTGTGTTTTCTGCCCTCCTGAACACAATAGTCTCAAACATGTTCCAACCGTCGTCCCTTTTGGATCCTCCTGCGGACGGACACGGCCGACCTCCCCCTGGCGTCGGGCACCTCCCGCGCTCGGCGCGGCGAGCGTCCTCCCTGACCCCTGGCGTGAGGTCGGGCACGTCCTCCCAGAGGCGGACCTTGGACGAAGCCAGTCAAAAACAGCCCAGAAACATCCAAGAGAAGTCGGAGATGTGGTCACAAACAAATCGTCTTCGACTATCTATTGTTGACTATTTCTGATTACTCCTCCCGTAGGGGGGGGGGGGGGGGGGGGGGCACGCCCGAATTGCCCCTGGCGTCGGGGGCGTCCCAAGGAGGGCGCCGTCCCAGAGAGGGGCCCTCTGCAGAGCGTACGGCCCGAGGCGCGCGCGCGGACGAGAGGGGGAGGCGGAAGTGCGGCGTCGGCGCGCGCGCAGAGGTTTCTGACGCCGCGTCGATCGTTCAACCGATCGAATCGATCGCGGCCCCGATCGTTCCAGGTTGAACTCCGTCGGGGCCCAATGGCGTTGTCGTGTGCCTCGGCGCTTCCGCGTCGATCGTTCAGCCTCGAATCGATCGCGGCCCCGATCGTTCCAGGTTGAACTCCGTCGGGGCCCAGTGGCGTTGTCGTGTCCCTCGGCGCTTCCGCGACGCAGAATTCAACCTTGAGCGCCTTCGCCGCCGTCGCCGGCGCGCCAACGCTGCGCGAACCTACCGTAGGGGGTCGTCTACAGAACTTGATGTACCCCAAGCTTGATTCCCTCGTCGAGTCCTACGTAAAACGTTCGCAGGTCTACGAGCATGTTATACGCATGTTTCATGGACTCGGCGCTCAAATCCATTCTGGGATACATCAATTCTGCAAACGATCCCCTACTCGAATAACAAGAGGCCGAGGAAAACAGAGAAATCATGCGAAGCGCAAGGGGAAAAGAAGGTGGGCCCACGACATCTGGGGAGATACCTTGGCCCCGGCTATGACGGTCTCCCCGTGGCCCTCACCCACCTCGCGCCGGGAGATACCTCGGCCCTCACCCACCTCCGAGAGGGCCTCTACCTTGGTAGCTATCGGCGGCGGCCAAGAGGACGTGTCCAAGAGGGGGAGTGGTGCAGATCATGACCGGCGGCATGCGCGCGGCCCGGGGGGGGGGGGTAAGGGGCGTGATGAAACAAGAGGAGGCGCCATGAAGTCTGGGAACATATCATGGCCCCCGCCATGACATCCCCCCCTCCTCTAGTCATCACCCCCCTCCTGGCCGCCTCCGAAGATACCTTGGACCTGGGCTCCGTGCGCGAGAGAGGGCCTCTACCTCCACGGCGATATCTGGGTCCTCCGTGGGGGAGGTAACTACCCTGGCCCTCGACCTTGGCGCCGTGAGATTCCTTGGCCCCCCGCCCCTCGCCCTCTCGGACGACCCCGACGAGGCGCGGGTCTGGCCACACACACCCGCGAGCCGCACACGCCCCACCTCGTCCCCGAGCCCCGAGCCACGACTCTCCGACCTCGAGGCTCGAGCCTCGGGCCTGCAGCCTCGTGGTGCTCCCGTTTTACCTGAGGGCCGCATCCCAGAGATAATCTCGAGCACAAGCCTCCCAGGGCCCAGCACGTGAAAACCCTCTGGTGTCGGTACTTTCTTGGTGCTCGATTTTTTTAGTACTCAAGGCTAAAATAAGCTGGGACATCATAACTCCAACCTCGAGCCTCCGCCCTCGATCCACGAACCACGATCCTCCATGGAGGTTCGACCTGGCCAAGGGCCGGCGACGCCCCCCTTTTGATGCTTGGTGGCTATCGGCTCCAGCGGCTGCTCCAGACAACCTGGGCAACCCTGGCAATTCTGCGGAGGGGCGCAGCTGCCGCAGAGCATCAGGTCGGACATGTCCCCCTGCAGGCAGATTCTGGAGGAAATGTAAAACAGAGTCTAACAATACACAAACACAGCCAACAAATGGTCAACGAACAAGTCCCCCGACTCGCCCCTCCTGCTCCCTAGCGCTCTCCGACACCTTCTGCTCAACATCGTCGTCGTCGCCGTCTCAGAGTCGGAGGCACCAATCGTAAGGCCTTCGCAAGAATCAGCAAATGCACAAGCATATCCAAAGAATAAACATTCCCCGACATCTTGACTACTTTTGGAGATTCCTCCTGTAGGGGGACGTGCCCGACTTGACGCAGAGCGCCTCGAGGCAACGAGGCGTCGAAGAGCACGCGCCTTACCCCTGTCGGAGCAAGGGGGCGAGCGTCCCAGCACTCCTGCAGCCCTGCCACGAGACATACCAGAACAGCAGGATGTGCGAAAAGCAGGCACGGTCCTCCTCCTCCTCCTCCTCATCCTCCTCCTCCTCCTCCTCCACCTCCGCCTCCTCCTTCCCCTCCCCCTCCCCTCCTCCTCCTCCCTCCTCCTCCTCCCTCCTCCTCCTCCCCCTCTCCTCCTCCTCCTCCTCCTCCTCCTCCTCTCCTCCTCCTCCTCCTCCTCCTTCCTCCTCCTTCCTCCTCCTCCTCCTCCTCTTCTCCTCCTCCTCCTCCTCCTCTCTCCTCCTCCTCTCCTCCCTCCCCCTCCCCTCCCCCTCCCCCTCCCCCCCTCCCCCTCCCCTTCCTCCCCCCTCCCCCTCCCCCTCCCCCCCTCCCCCTCCCCCTCCTCTCCTCATCCTCCTCCTCCTCCTCCTCCTCCTCTCCTCCTCCTCCTCTCCTGAACCTCCTCCTGAACCTCCTCCTCCTCCTCCTCTCCTCCTCCTCCTCCTCCTCCTCCTCCTCCTCCTCCTCCTCCCCGTCCCACACCTCCTCCCCTCCTCCTTCACCTCCTCCTCCTCTCCTCCCTCGCCTGCTCTGCTCCTGCTCCTGCTCCGCTCCTGCTCCTGCTTCCTCCTCCTCATCCTCCTCCTCCTGAACTGAACTGAAATTAACAGAACGCGCAGAGCGTGCAGGGATAGACTCCTCCTCCTCCTCCTCCTCCTCCTCCTCCTCCTCCCTCCTCCTCCTGCTCCTCCTTTCCTCCTCTCCTCCTCCTCCTCCGCTCGCCGCCTCCTCCTCCTCCTCCGCCTCCTCCCTTCTCCTCTGCCATCCCTCTCTCCTCATCATCCCTCCTCCTCCTACCTCCTTCCTCCTCCTCCTCCTCCTCCTCCTCCTCCTCCTCTCTCCTCCTCCTCCTCCTCCTCCTCTTCCTCCTCCTTTTCCTCCTCTTCCTCCTCCTCCTCCTCCTCCTCCTCCTCTCTTAGAACATAGAGCTGGCGTGTGCAAGGTCTCAACCACCTTCGGTGGCAACTCATGGGAGCCCTACGCACATCGGCGCTACATCGACGCTGATCGACGCTAGACCGGGTTATCTCATCGACTCCCAGACGCTAATCCATGCTGGTCGACGCTAGAGGACTCAAGAGGGTATACAAGGCTCCCGGGATTCGCGATCGGAAGCCATATAGTTAGGTCGGGCATGTCCCCATACAGGCGGACGTTTGACGAAAATGAGAAAACATAACCATACCAACAAAAAATACAAATACCCAAAACTTCGTCCCCTGACTATTTCTTCTACTACGTTTGAACATTCCTCCTGTAGAGGGATATACCCGACTTAGCCATAGATGCCCTGAAAGCACGTCGCGCAAACCATGGCTCCGAGAACATTCTCTGGTAGCCAACAGGCAAGCCAAGACGCCTCGCCACTGCCGCACTGCTGGACGGCCCCGCCCTGGCGGGATACAGCGCGACGCCCGGCCTGCTGCGGGATGCCCGGCACGCTCGCGAGGCCGCCGTCCACCTCCGACGCCAGCTCCCTGCAGGCCCGCGCACGAGGGGCAACGATAGGGTTAGGTCGGGCATGTCTCCCTGCAGGCGGATTTGGGAGGAAAGAAAAACATGCACTAAGAATACTCAAAGATAGTCAACAACTACTCAAACAATCGGCCCAACGGCTCTGGTACGTTGAACCACCGATGCTTACCCTGCACACCCTCCTGCCGATGCCGAGTCATCGCCAGCGCGATGCCTACGCATCACCAGGTCGATGCCAAGGCATCGGCTACGCCCAGCTACGGCCAGCTACGTCCATGGACGCATCCCTCGATGCATGCGTAGGCATACTCATGCGGATGCCTAGGCATCCGAGGCATCGGCACGGCCGTGCCTAGGCATGTGCTTATTTAGGCTGGGGGGCTCAAGGTGAGGGCTGGTAACAGAGCGAGCAGGCCGACCCAAACGATAGGGGGGGACTGGCATACAGAGGAGGCCAGTCCACAAGAAACCTTCCACACGAAACCCAGCCTGGAGACCCCAGGACGTCCATCGACTTCTGCTGTGGGAGCGTCGCGCCTTCCATCGCAAAACCTCCCAAGAAAGCCGGGGCGCCCTGGAGGCAAGCCGGGTGCTTCTTGGCATGGGCCTCCACTGTCGGGGGGGGGGGCGGAACAGCGACCTGGACTCGGCGACACCTCGCCGACGGCTCGGCGAGCGGGCCCCCGACGTGGTGTCTCCGCTTCTGTGGCTCCCATCGAGCTTCAGGACCACATCCCAGAAACAGTGTCGAGCCCCTGGAAATGTGTCGAAACAGTGTCGAAGGAGCAGCTGTCGAAACAGTGTCGGAGCAGTGTCTCCCAGGGCCCGGCACGTGAAAACCCCCTCGAGTTTCGGTACTTGTCGCTGGTGCTCGAAATTCTGGGGATCAAGGCTAAAGTTGGAACACCATAAGATTCCGCACGTGGCTGCGCGGGGTGCGGCTGATTATCGGACCCCCATTCGGCAATCGGTGGGCGACTGGGCGGTGATGCATCTCCCTCGGCGGTGGACAACAGCGCTGGACCTAGACTTGTGTTGATAGTTATGTTCTCGCTTTGTTGTTCGTTTTGCTCTACCTGTTCTCCTGTGCCTCCCTATCACAACGAAACACAACACACACAACCGAAGTCCAGCAAAACAGCGTTTAGGTCCAGCCCTGGTGGACAAACCTCTCTTTAGTAAACTGCCCTTTAGTGAAAGCGGCCTGGGACCGAAACCGACGGACCTGGACCCGCAAAAAAACGACGGCCCCGACGCCCTCTCGCGAACCCCAACACGGCCAATTCGCTAATCGACGCGTCGGGGTAGGAGGTCTATCAACCTCCGACCCCCGTGTCACGTGTGCCCATACGTTAGTGGGCCCTGGAAAAAAGAAAATATTTTTTTGTTACCTGTTCCGTTGTGCCGTGTTTGCTGCCCGCTCCGAAGCCGTGTTTTGTTACCGGCTCCGTCGCCGTTTCTGTTACCGGTTCTGGCTGAGGTTCCAATCATGGAGCCGTTTTGTTTTGCCGTTTCTGGTCGCCGTCTTTTTGCCGTTTCCGTTTGCAAGAGACACTGTTTCGGAAACAATCGAAAAACGGCCCTGCCGTTTCCAGGGCACACTGAGGCCCATCCACCCATACCCGCCGGTCGGAAGAAGTGGGCAGGAGCCTGGAGCAGGCAGGCGCTGGAAGTGGATTGCTTTTTATCCCGCCCGCCCCACGAAATTGGGGGCGGAGGGCGAGCACCACTTGTCTCCTGACTTTTGTTGACACCAGCATCAGTGACATAAAAAGTCACGCCTCCGCAGTCTGTGGTGTCAGAATCACCACAGGACACGCTCTCCACTGCCTCGGCGCTCTCCTCACCCAGGCGACGACACGCGCCTCCGAGCACAGCAGCTCCGGGGCGGGCGGAGGACGAGGCAGAGGAAGCAGCCCCTCGCGTGGGGATCCCACAGGGGCGCCTACGCGTAGCTTGGGACTTCGGCGCCCCAAATGCCTTATATCAATCGTCCCCCAGGTCCGGCGGTTTTTCAAGGCGTCTTTTTTGCAATTGGGGGGGTTCGGTTTAGTAGGCCGCCTTCTCTGGGTTGGAGATCAGGGGGTCCGCTTCATCAAGGCGCCCCGTCGAAGAGGGGGGTCCGGAATTTTAGGTCGCATTTTGAGGGGGTTCGGTTTTTTAGGGGGGGGGATCGATTAACAAGGGATTTGGAGTACTTTCAAAGACCGACGGGGGTAGCGCTGCCCCCGAGCGCACCTGCCGCCGCACGACGTCGCCGCCGCAGGCAGCGCGCGCAAGTGGACCGCCGCCGCGGCCGCCGCCCGCCGACACCGACCGCGTCGTCGCCGCAGGGAGTCGCGAGGGTGCACTGTCGTCGTCCGTCCCTGCGCGTCGCCGTTCTCCTCCTCCTCCTCCTTCTACTTCTCGTCCTCCTCCTCCTCCTCCTCTTCCTCCTCCTCCTGCACAGTCTCGCCCTTGCCCTCGCCCTCGCCCTCGTCGTCGTGATCGTCGTCCGTCCTCGTCCTTTCCGCCCGTCGTCCTCGTCTTCGTCCTCGTCCTCGTCGTCATCGTAGTCGTCGTCCGCGTCCTCGTCGTCGTCCTCGTCCTCCTCCTCCTCATTCCTCTCCTCCTCCTCCTCCTCCTCCTCTGTGAGCGGCGAAGAACAACATGACATAGCTCCGAGGTGTGGGGCGCCGGTCCCAGGGCGGCTGGAAAACGTGTACCCCAGGCTGCCACCGAGGGAGTTTAAATCCCAGCCGCCTTGGGACAGGTGCACCCGACACCCCTCCTCCTACTCCTCGCCCTTCTCCTCCTCCTCCTTCCTCCTCCTCCTCCTCCACCTCCTCCTCCTCAACCCCCTCCTCCTTCTCCTCCTCCTCCTCCTCCTCCTGGCAGCGCGCACAAGGGGATAGGGGGAGGGGGGGAGGCGCCTTAGAAGGAGGCTGCTTCTTAGAAGGCGCAGGTCCTGCATCTAAAGACAAGGCCCGCGCATTCTCAAAGGAGTAGGGGTGCTCCTAAGAAGCCTTCCCCCCTCCCCCAACCTCCTCCCTCCGCGCGTGGCCGATCCTCCTCCTCCTCCTCCTCCTCCTCCTCCTCCTCCTCCCTCCTCCTCATGTCCTTGTCATCCCGCAAGAAGGGCACGAGGATTTTTGTTCATTAGATCAGCTGCCCTTCGGACTCTCCCGCCTGCCCTGTATAGCCCCGTCCTCCTCGGGCTCGCTCGTATCGGGTGGTTCGCTCGTCCTGCCCTAGGTACGTCGCCTCTTGGGCACGCCGCGAGTGCGAGAGCTCGAAGCGTCAGCCGCAGGTGCGCCGCCTCCTCCTCCACATCCTCCCGACTGCACCTGCGGGTGCTGCTCCTGCTCTACCCCCCCCCCCCCCGAAGCCAGGACGAGGATAACCTGGGGTGAAAAAAGATTGAGACTCTCTTAGATCTGGCGGCTTCGGGGGAAGTCTCGGGAGCCTTCCCAGAGCGTTCCGGAACGCTCTGGAATGGAGTTGTACTCGTCCCAGCCCCGTCCGACGATCCTCCCCGCTCCTCCTCCTCCTACTGCTCCCCCTCCTTATCCTCCTCCTCCTCCTCCTCCTCCTCCTCCTCCTGCTCTTCCTCCTCCTGCTCCTCCTCCTCCTGCTCCTCCTCCTCCTCCTCCTCCTCCTCCTCCTCTTCCTCCTGGTTCCTGGCGTCCTGAGAGTCCGTCGAACGCGCCCTCCTCCTCCTCCTCCTCCTCCTCCTCCTCCTCCCGCCTCCTCCTCCTCCCGTTCCTACTCCCTCCTCCTCCTCCTCCTCCTCCTACTCCTCCTCCTCCACGGGCTCCATGGCCCACCGGGGCCGCCGCGCACGCACGCCGGGGCGGGCGCGGGAGAGGACCAGCGGCAGTCAGTGGCGGAGGGGGCGGCAGGGGGGCGCCAGTGGCGGAGGGGCGCTGGGAGGAGGAGGAGGAGGAGGAGGAGGAGGAGGAGGAGGAGGAGGAGGAGGAGGGGGAGGAGGAGGAGGAGGAGGAGGAGAAGAACGGCCTTGGTCCAAAAGGGGTGCTGCCAACGGGCTCGGCCCAGGGCGCTCCCCGAGACAGGTCTGGCGGCCTTCGGCCTGGGCGCCTCGAGGTCTCGATGCCGGGCGGGAGCAGTTCCTCTCCCCAGGAGTGCTCCTCCTCGGGCCCCTGCTCCACTCCTGCTCGCCACCCTCGACGGCTTCGTTGTCGCTGTCCCCCTCTTCAGACACCGTGGCCTCCCAGAATGTCTGGGCCCCTTCCTGTGGGGGTGACAGGCTTCTCATCCTGAGTCGTTGTTGTTGTCCGTCCTGCGGCCCGGCGAGGGCCCACAAGTGCACAAACAACTGCCAACCAAAAAAAAAAACCTCCCGCCGTGCGCATCTGTCCCAGGGCATCGCCCGCATCGAATCTAGGGGCTCTCCCTGCTGTTCCCTGAGTGGCTCGGCGGGCTCCCCCAGCATCCATGACCGGTGCCACCGGTGCCGCCTCGGGGGCGCACGATGGGCATCCCGTGGTCGCCCCGTGCGCCGAGTGGGTTCCTCGAGGCTGCGCCGCGGCGCCGTCCTCGGCGCCTCGTGGGCGCGGCGCCACGGTGCCGCCTCGTGGGCGCATCGTGGGCGTCCCGAGGTCGCGTCGCGTGGCCGCCCGAGCCGCCTCGTGGGCCCCCCGGCGCTCTACGCCTCCTGGCATGCCTCTGACCACGCAGCTCGCTCACCGCACAGCTTGCGCCACGCAGCTCTCGCCTCAAAGCTTGCACCACAGCGGCTCCACCTTGCAGCGTGCGCCCCGCAGCTCACACATCCAGTTCACACCGCACAGCTTTCAGGGCATGGCTCACACCGCATAGTCTTACCCCCACCAACCACATCTCACGCCACATTGCTTACACCGCACTGGATTCACCTCCAGAGTGCAATAACGCACTGTTGTGCTCCACGTTTTCTAACAGTGATATGATATGTTCACGACGCGAGGATGTCAGGGTCTTCGTGTTCCTCATGGCCTCGCTGCTCCGCCTCGTGCTCCTCTTGACCTCGCTGTTCCTCCAGGTTCTCCTCTCCTCAGTACGCTGGCGCTGATTGGGGCGATCGTCCAACGGCGGGAGGGCTGCCGCATTCAAATGAGCTCCTGGGGCTCCTGTCCCACTTCTGCAGGAAGGAATTGCTGCCGCAGTTGTCGTCGCCGTCGCACACCGTCCAAGACTCCTCGGGGACACCGGGCCTGCAGACACCTCCTCCTCCTCCTCCTCCTCCTCCTCCTCCTCCTCCGCCTCCGCCTCCGCCTCCGCCTCCTCCTCCTCCTCCTCCTCCTCCCGCCTCCGCCTCCGCCTCCGCCTCCGCCTCCGCCTCCGCCTCCTCCTCCTGCCTCCTCCTCCTCCTCCTCCTCCTCCTCCTCCTCCTCCTCCTCCTACTACTACTACTACTACTACTACTACTACTACTACTACTACTACTACTACTACTACTACTACTACTACTACTACTACTACTACTACTACTACTACTACTACTACTACTACTACTACTACTACTACTACTACTACTACTACTACTACTACTACTACTACTACTACTACTACTACTACTACTACTACTACTACTACTACTACTACTACTACTACTACTACTACTACTACTACTACTACTACTACTACTACTACTACTACTACTACTACTACTACTACTACTACTACTACTACTACTACTACTACTACTACGAACACCAACACCATCACCATCACTACCACCAGCATTATAGGGGCGCCAGAAAGGCCGCGGAGGAGACGTAGGACAGCGAGGGAGCTGCAGAGAGGGTGCGTAGGGGTTGGGTTGTGGGGAGGCGGTGAGGGTGCGGAGGGGATCTGGGTGCAGGGGGGTTAAGGCGTGGTAGATATGAACACATTGAGGGGAGGTAAGGCGCTGGTCGGACGACAGGTCGAGGGGATATGACTAGACATATAAATTGACAGAGAGAAGTTCACGGATAACACAAGGATGCAGACAAGTAATACAACATCTGTGCAGCTATATGTCAGCACCACCACGCGGAAATATATACGTGCGAACAAATAGAATGTCGGCACGTGTAGTATGTAGGATATGGGTAGAGAGTGACGGGTGGGGAAGAGGGAGAGAAAGGGAGGGAACCAAGAGAGAGAGAGAGAGAGATAGGGGGAGAGACTGCAAGACAAGCGTGTATTATTTGAGGATAAAGGGGCAACGCGCTCTGCAGAAGGATGGAAACCATACTGTGCGAGAGATTGACAGAACACCTGATTGGCGATTCTCGGCTGCAGCCCCCCTGCCTCCTCCATCCCTCCCCCGTTCACGTCTTGCTATTCCCCCCTTTTGTGCTACCCCCTCTCCCTCCATCTTCTTCTGCGAAGCGAATGGTCCAAGAGAAGATACTCCTCGTCCCTCTCTGCTAGAAAGGTGGATGCCAACTGCCGTCCTTGGCGTCCCCCTGGCACCCCAAGCCCTTGTTGATGCAGCACCACTCCTTTTTTGAAGTCGACCAGCCGGCCTCGCATGACAGCAAGGCTGGCGCGTGCAGGGGGAAGGGGGCTGCAACAAACAGGCCACGATCTGGAATCTGGGCCCCCTGCCGAACGAACGTAACCTCAGGAGGTTGTCAAGAACCCCCCCCCCCCGGGTTTATCGCTAGCACCGAATAAGTATTTAAATGATTTCAAGGGACGTTTTCGCAGAGCGATAGTTTGAGCACCGCGCACAAATCAGGACAAACAAATTATGTGGCGCGTCGCGCGACGCAGGACGCGGAAACAGAAATCCGTGGGGATGCCTCTGGATATGCTATGCATCGCTCGCATTGCCTGGGAAATAGCAAGGAGCGGAGACTCTCAGGCTATGCTAAGCACCCCCCGCATTTCCTTGGAAATGCTGAAGACATGCTAAGGACATGCTCAGAATTTCCTTCGGGCGGCGATGGGTTTCCTATGACATGTTAGGGATATCCTGCGAAATGCCAAGGATTCCCTAGGATATGCCAGGGATGCTCTAAGATGTGCAAAGGTTTCCCCAGGAAATGCTGAGCACTTCCGCATGGAACGATATGCATGTCCTAGGAAACGCTATGGGTTTCTTATGACATGTCAAGGATGTCCTGCGAAATGCAATGGGTCCCTTTGGACATGCCAGGGATGTTCTAAAGATGTGCAACGGATTCCATAGGAAATGCAAATACATTTAAAATGAAACGATATGGATGTCCTAGGAAAAGGCGAAGGTTGTCCGAAGACATGCCAGGGATTTCCGAGGAAAGTCTACGAACTAAGACCACCCATCACCCGCGCCGCACGAAGCATTTGCATATGCTATGCATGTCCTAGAACATGTTACGGACCAGCAAAGAATTGCCGAAAGAATCCCAAGGGCCCGATTCCAATGATCCGAGACACCTGGGGAGAACCCTCAGGAGAAATCCGAATGGCTGAGTTGCGCGCTCTCGGCCGAGAGCCTGGAATTGTCCTCGTCCTCCTCCTCCTCCTCCTCCTCCTCCTCTGCGTTTCTTTGTTCAGCCCCATTGGGGAAAATGATTTCCGCGGGCCATTTTCTAGGGGGGGGGTCCATCCAGGGGTATCGCCCCCCGCCCCGAACAGGAGCGTTATCTTAGCACCCGGAGGCGCTAAAAATCCAGAGAGACCGAGTAATAGATTATCACAATACTAATAAAACTACAATAGTACTCATACGGATAATAATACCAAGCGTACGAACAAGAGTGTACATGCAAGTAATACTACGATTAAGAATGCGAGCAATAGTACTAATACGAATAAGAATCGCAACATTAATAGTAGTAAGAATACGAATAATAACATTCACAATCAAAATAAAAATAATAATAATAATAATAATAATAATCCAGCCCAGGGAATCCCCCCGCCCGGCACCCCCGCGTTATCTGCCAAGCCATTCTAAGCCCTGCTAGGCCCTGTTAGGCTTTGCTAACCCCTGCTAAGCCCTGCAAAGCCCTGCTAAGCCCCGCTAAGCTCTACTAAGCCCTGCTGAGCATTGCTACGCCCTGTTAAGCCCTGCTGCGCCCTGCTAAGCCCTGCTAGGCCGTGTTAAGCCTTGCTAGAACCTGCTAGGTCCTGGTAGGCCCTGCTAAACCCTGGCGAGCCCTGGTGAGCCCTGGTAAGCCCTGCCAAGCCCTGGTAAGCCCTGCTAGGCCCTGCTGGCCCCTGCTTGGCAGGAGCAAACCCGCGCTGGGCAGGCCTTAGCTGGGCCCCGAGTGCTCTCTGCGGCCTCAGCAGGGGCGAGCAGGGCTCAGCTCGGGCCGGGCGAAAGGGGGGGATAGCAAAGGGGGGGGTTGAGAATCAGCTCACGTAGCTGATTCCCCCGGCACCTCCCGGCGCCGGGAGGCGCCCATGTATCGAGGAATGGGCCCCTCGGCGGGGCCGAAACCAGCTGCGTGCAGCAGATTTCGTAACCCCCCCTTTCCCAATCCCCCCCTTTCGTCCGGCCCGATCAGCAGGGGGCGAGCCTGGCTTTTCATTGCTTAGCTGGGCTTAGCGGGAGCCAGCAGGGCTCAGCAAGGCTTAACGCTTGGCCCCTCTGCGGGCTCCTCCGGTGCCGAGGTAGCGCTTTCAGGGTGCCCGAAGTGTCATCCTTTCACCGGAAGGGGGGGGGATCTTAACAACTACCTGAGGTTATGCCACCAAGCGTCCTACAGGTACAACTCCGAGCCCCGCCCCCGCCCCTCCCCAGAAGAGCCGCGAATCGAGTCGACAAGTCGGATAGGCGATCGACGTGAACCGGATCGACGAGAATCGGCAGCTGAGTCGGGAAAAGTTGCATCGGCAGACGTCGGCAGGCCAGCAAGCCTCTATAGAGACATTGGATCCCAAATAAGAAGCTCTCTTCGAATCGAAATCAAATCGAATCGGATCGGCATCAAAGATCCGGAATCGAGGAGCTAGGATCGCACCCAAAATCCAACGACATCGAATCCAATCGAGTCGGAGGAAGCGACATGTGCCCTGCCCTGCCCAGCGGCCCCGCCAGGCGGCGGTCAAGGTGCGACCCTGCGGCGTCGCGCCATCGCGGCCGCGCGCCGCCCAGGCCGGCGTCGAACCCCAGAACAAAAAAGAGAGACAAAAACAATAACAAACAAAACAAAAACAAGCACGCCCTGGCGCCCCCCTGGAGAGGAGGCCCAGCAGCCTCGGTCCAGCCCACCCCTCGCCCAGACCCTGGGAGCAGAACAGCCACCCCCAAAAGGAGTGAGGAGCCCGACCAGCGAAGCCGCTTCGCAGGCGCACCTGCAGGCAGGAATCGAACGGAGCAGGGCTGCTCAGTAACCGCCCAGTGCCGTCTCGCCAAGTATCGGGACCGGTGTGCTTTTCTATCTGCAGATTTAAAAAAAAGGGCTAGGATCGGGATAAATCGCTCCAGAGCGTTCCGGAGCGCTCTCAGAGCGTTCCAGAACGCTCTGGAGCGGCCGCGGCGCCCAATACATCCTCCAAACCCGCCGATTCTCAGAGATTTCGAGTTATCCCGATCCGATTTTGTCCCGATCTTCGCGTCGTTTTACAAAAATGCCCCTTCTGGACCGGCGGTATGCGAATCCCAGAGAAGGACACGCCCTGGCGACCCCCCGGCAGGCCCAGCGGCCTCGGCTCCGCACACCCCTCGCCGGGACCACCGCCGTGCTGGCCTGAAGACTGTGTCGGGCGCCTCGGTCCGCAGGCGCGCCGTCGTCTCGAGCGCCCTGCAGAGGAGCACGCCAGGGTAAAAAGGGCGCCGCGGACCTCCGCGATGACTGTGCCACCGCTAGAGTCCTCCTCCTCCTCCTTTTCCTCCTCCTCCTCCTCCTCCTCCTTTTCCTCCTCCTCCTCCTTTTCCTCCTCCTCCTCCTCCTCCTCCTCCTCCTCGTATTCCTCCTTTTCCTCCTCCTCCTCCTGCCTCCTGCCTCCTGCCTCCTGCCTCCTCGTCCTCCTCCTCCTCCTCCTCGACCTCATCCTCCTCCTCCACCTCCTCCTCCTCCCATGTTTCGTCTTCCTTCTCTTCCTTCTCCTCCTCCTCCTCCTCCTCCTCCTCCTCCTCCTCCTCCTCCTCCTCCTCCTCCTCCTCCCCCTCCTCCTCCTCCTCCTCCTACGACCACCGCGCGGTGACCCGAGACCACAAGCCCTGCCACAGTCTGGCTGCCCCGAGTGCCGTGCTCGCTTATCGCATTGCACGAGCGTCGATTTTCAACAAAAGCATGCCGTTTGGTGCCAGCCTCCACGGGCGGCCTTGCCGCAAGTAATCTGTGGCCTGCGCTTGGCCTGCAAGCGCCTTCGCGATGAACGCGAACTCGCACGGGAACCCAAGCGCCTGCCGAGCCCCGTTGGGCCCCACATCCGCGCATTCTGGAAACCTCACGACGCGTTGCAGGAATGCCATGGACAAAATCGACTAGTCCAAACGCTAGTTTTTTTTTGCGGCGCTCACTTTTCGCCGCTGGTTGTGGCGTTCCCGGGACGTTTCTGCGCGTGCAAATATGTCGCGATCGCGAACTCCAAGAAAAGCAGCGAGACATTCGGGTTGGCCGGAGCGGGCCAAAAAATCTGGGCCAGCAGTAGCCCACGGACACCACCATTGGAGGGCATGCCGCTCCACGGCGGGGAGCTGCTTGCCAGCCGCTCGCAAGACCGCAATTTGCAAGATGCTTCGGTGGAGGGGATCGTCGTCGTCATTCCCAGCCACTTTGATGCACGCGTCGTTAACGGTGCGCTTCTCGCAGAATGGCGGGGCCAGCAACCACTGACTGGCTGGGCTCAACTATTCAACCCAAAAGTATTGGGATAATTACCTCCCCTGCCGGCAAAACATATGTGCAATTCGCACGTGGCGAGCAAGTGGCTGTCCTCCACAACTTGGCGCCGCGCGTCCGCGAAACCATCGGCGCGCTGACCGCCGCGCGGGTCTGCAGGACAGCAGCGCGCACTTGCGGCCGATGATGACGGAGTGGGAACTGGCGTCGCCTTGACGAACGCACGGTTGCATGTCTAGTCGGTTCCAGGCTCACCCTGACCAGTCAGCCGCGAACATTGAAGCAACCACCTGCCCTCCCCAAGGGGTCCTCGGATAACCCCCAAGCTCAATATAGCCCTCGACACCTTCTAACCGAACGCGGTTCAAGATAGCATCCGAGAAACCTCAAGGAACACTCACATCGTGTCTGGATGGGCTGGCGGGGATGTTTTTGGTACGCGGGCGCCCCGCGCGAAGCGACTCGAACGGCTTGCAAACAGGGGCACGCCGCGCCACAAGTTAAAGGAAACACAAACATGTGAGCAACGCCATGCACAGAGCCGGGAGGACTCAGCGAAACCAAAACGGCGCGGACGGTAGGCATCACGAAGCGGCACCGGTGAATATGTTCACGCAGGTGTCGAACTGGATGCAGATGAGGAGCGACCCGACTTGCGACCAGACCAGAGAGGCTGGCGGGGATTTTTTGATCGCGAATGTCGCGGAACCAACCGCGCGCCGTCAGTAAGTCGAAAGCCGGCCTAACAGGCGGCTGACCGGCGACACTGTAACGGTAGCAAGACAGAAGGAGACAAGAGACAAACGAGAAGAAAACGAAAGAGGGACAGAGGCAGGCAACACAGGGAGACGAAAAGCAAAACCGCAGCTCAATCTCAGATCAAGTAGTAGACGGCCGCCCTTTGCCGAACTGCCTATACTTGTAATACGGCACAGCGTAACCGAACCCAAGCAACCAGGTGGGAGGACGCGAGACTCAAAGAGCCGCGGAGTGGACCACCAGCAGCAGAGGGGGCGTGGTGGTTAGGGCACTTGCAGCCATCAGTCCACCAGGCCAACTCCAGGGCTTGCGCGGTCGACGGGCGAGGTCGCCACATTCCCCGAGCACCGGGGGGAGCGGGGGGGACACCGTCCGAAGAAAGGCTGGAAGGGGTTACTTTTTTCGTTATCAGCCGAAGGCGAGCGCGCCGACGGCGAGTACGGTCCGAGCGGGCCGCGCGCAGAGCAGAGCAAGACCTACCGCCGAAGCCTCAGAGCTGGAACGGTAAGAAGCCGGGGGAGGGGCTGCGGGCTGCAGGGGCTGCCAGGGGCTGCAAGCGTGCGACAACCTGAGAGCAAACCACCAGGTGTGAATTGAACTGCAGCGAATTGACCAACCGCTGAACCACAAGGTATGCGCTGCAGCTGCCAAGGAACCAACCCAGGGAAACGCGCATGTGAATTAGCCAACCGAAGCTGGGGCGCAGCCGGAATGGCGCGCGGGATGCACCAGGATGCGACCAGGGTGGCGGCGAGCTGGTATAGTGACTGCCGGGAGTGCCCCAACTTGGCCCAACAGGTGCAAAAGGTGGCGCCACCAAAGTCGCACACCAAAGCCCCATTGAGAGGAGTGCGGTCCGCGAGCGTCCGGCCACAGAGAGAACCAGGGACGAACGGAAGCCCGGCGGACGATGAATGTAATCAACACCGTACCTGTCTGAGCCAACGGACCAGGGAATGCCACGGCACTCTCAGGCTGAGACCGACGAAAGGGGGCGGCCCAACCATAAGGTGGCACACCACGGGGTCGGATCGAGGAGCGAGAGGATGCTGCGGGCGCCGCCGCCAAAACCGTGGAACGACTCAACACGGTTGGTCAGCGGACTGGGGC
>CAUYUJ010003769.1:305794-358294 GCA_963575745.1 Prorocentrum cordatum
GGAGGGATGGGGGACGCGGGCGGGGACGGGAACGAAGTAAGGGCCGATAGTCCTCACAACGTATGCTAGCGCCAACGTGTGCTTTTCCCACCGAGAGCCTTCCACACGACGCAGGCGATGTAGTGATCTGCCAGCGTGGCCGGACAAAGTAATTCAGCACACATTGGGCGAACACACGTCCTGAGGATCACCGAAAGGGAGTGGGAGCGAACAGGCTGGGCTGGGATGGGCCTCGGAAGGCAGTGTGGAACCACAAAAAGAACGCTGGAGGAGGAGGGGGAGGAGGAGGGAGAGGGGGAGGAGGCAAGCTAGGTGCGCTCGCGTCATATCTGACATCCTACCCCTCCCTCCCATCCCTTACAATGGCGCAGATCCCCGCTCTACTCGCACAGTCGGATGTCGAGCAGGGCAATGATCCCGAAAGGGTACGCGATGCATTGTAGAGCACGGCGTGGCATGGCGTAGAAGAGCACCGCGAAGGGTAGTATCAACCTAGCATTGAATTTCATGCCGTGGCATGGCACGGGAAATGACGCCAGCGCTGCAGCGGGAGCACGAGTCGAAACGAGCGGAAGCGCGGAAATGAGGCCAGCGCTGCAGCGGGAGCACGATTCGGAACGAGCGGACGCACGCCAGAATCGGCCCCGGAGGCCGGGCGCCGGAAGCAGAACTTGAGCAGTTTCAAGAGAACAAGGTGTATTAGAATGGCCTTTTTTCGGCGCCGCCTCGGAACTCGATTTTCCAGCGCTGGCCGGAACCGGCTCCAGACCCGGCCCGTGCGCCAGCGCGGGCGCCAGCTCGGGCGTCCGGCCTGGGCGCCGGCTCGGGCGCCGGCCCGGGCGTCGGAATCGGCCCCTGGGCCGATTCCGAAATTGTGCATTTTCAAAAGAACAATGTGTATTAGAATGGCCTTTTTTCGGCGCCGCCTCGGAATTCCATTTTCCGGGGGCGGCCGGAACCGGCTCCGGACCCGGCGGCCCGAGCGCCGGCCCGGGCGCCGGCCCGGGCGTGCAGCCCAGGAGCCGGCGGAAATGATGCCAGCGCTGCAGCGGGAGCACGATTCCGAACGAGCGGGGCCCGAAAATGAGGCTGGCGCCTCAGCGAGAGCAGAATTTTGGAAAACCTAACTCCGGGGAAACCTGTGTAAAAAAACAGTACGCGGGGGGGGGGGGGGGGCGAACACTCCCAAGACGTCATCAGGGGAAGAGGGAGAGTAGTATTCATATTGAGTAATTGTAGAAGGAGGGGAGGAGGAGGGGGGAGGAGGGGGGGGAGGAGGAGAAGGAGGAGGAGGAGGAGGAGGAGGAGGAGGAGGAGGAGGAGGAGGAGGAGGAGGGAGGAAGCGAACAGGGAGGGAGGGAGGGGAAACGAGTCAGTGAGCGGGAGGCGCAAAGGGGGGCGCCCCCGTGATGGCACGGGGCGGAACCACGGCGCACACCCACCCCCACCACGAGGCGCAGGCGAGAGGCGCCCACAGAGGCGCCCACCAAGCTGGCACCGGGCGCAGCACCCCCAGCACACCTTTGGTGACCCAAGAGGGGGTCCAGCGGCAAGGGGGTGGTGCAATAGATCTGGAGCAGCCAACTGTGTTGCAACCGTACTGCGCCGGAAAATGGTGCTGCAGTGTCTTGCAACGGATGCATTGCACGCGAATCTCCAGCCATACATCTGCGCCCCGGAATGCACTGCACTTCCCAAGCGTACTGCAACCCCACAAATCTATTGCACGAAATCTATTGCACCACACCTTTGTCTCTGGACCCCCTCTTGGGCCAACCCGACGCACGCGTCCCAGACCCAAGGAAACTCATGCAAGAACCCCCAAGTGCAAGCACCCCGAGAAGGGGATCGACTCCAGAATGGATTTGCCCCAACATTGACTGTCTCTTCGAGTCATGCGCAGCATGTTCGTAGCTCTACGAACATTATACGCATGTCTCATGGATTCGACGAACAGATCAAGTTTGAGGTAGGTCAGTTGTGTGGTCGATCACCTACTCAAGCACTGTTTGGGTGGATGGGAACCATGAACTATCCCAGAGATCCGATGTCTTGCTCTTGTTCCATACCAGGTCCACAAGGACCCTGACCCACTCCAACTTCTCATCCCGAGCCGTGTCTGACGGTCAGTGCCCCAGAAGAGGGCCTCTAGAGAGGCGAAACGGGCGAACAACAACTCCGCCTTGTTTTTGTTCCATTCGTTGGACCTTTTGGACCTCATGCAACACGGGTCCGCACCGATCTGTGATACCTCAGCGGCAATTCGGACCATTTGAGGCGGGCGCCTCTGCGTGGGGACTGCCCGCGACTCCTGGGGATCTGCCCCTCCCGCCTCCCGCCTCGCCTCCGCTGCCCCCTTCTGCCGCTCCGGCTCGTCCTCGACACCCTCCCTGCTTTCTCCTGCGCCTCGCCCTCCTGTTCTCCACCTCGTCGTCGTCGTCGTCATCGGTCGCCGCCGTCGAGTCGGTCGTCGTCGAGTCGGTCGTCGGTCGTCGGTCGTCGTGATCGTCGTCGTCGTCGTCCTCCCCATTCACCTCTCGCCCGCACACCTTTTTTGATCTGCGGGACGAGAGCGAACCTCTTCCGCTAAAAGCTAGGCGGGCTACGCACAGCTTTAATTAGGGAGACAGGGCACAGGAAGGCGGGGCCTCAGGCGGCCGGAGCGGGCGGGGCCCGGGGAACAACCTCTCGCCCGCACACCTGCACCACCTCCCCCGCCGTGCGCTCGCCACCGGCGTCTCCCCCAGCAAAACCACGCGGGGGGCAGAGAGGTCGCGGGAGAAGGGGCGGAAGCGGAGCGAGGCCGCGGGAGCGGGGCGCCTCCCAGTTGTTGAAGCCGGCAACGCAGTCGTAGGGGTCGGACTGTGGGAGAGGGGCGGCTGGCGAGGTCTCGGAGCACCGACGGGGGGAGGGGGCACGACTCAGGGCAGCATGAGCAGCGAGGGAGGACAGCGGGAGGGGAGCCCAGGGAGGGGGGGCGAGGAGCGGGGAGAGGAGGGTGGGAGAGCACAGGAGCGTAGAAGCAGAACCGTACCCCTTCCTCGAGTCATGGAACGATTCACTACGCTTTGTGGGCTTGCCATGTAGGGCTCCCGGGGGCCCTTACGACGGCCCGGGACAGTGACAATACTAGCCGAGGATGGAAACTCGTAACACGTTCGCGTGGCCCAGGCTGGCGCCGTGAAGCCTCTGTCTGACCTGACCCGCTGTCGCCGTCATCCGCCCACTGGCAAACACGCCGCTGCGCTTTCCGCTGGTTGCTGGAAATCGTGCGCTGCCGAGCAGGATGAGACAACAAGGAAAGGGGGCTCACCGTTTCAGATCGCGAAGCATGAGGATGGGGTGGGCGCGGGATGGAGGAGCAGGAGGCGAAGAAGGGGTGAGAAGAGGGGACAGAAGGGGCGCAGTCAAAACATGGCAACAAGGACGTGGAAAAAGAGCGTGGGACCCTTCGCCGAAGGACACATGCCCCAAGGTGACGCCTACAGCGACCACACATTCCAAAGTGGAGAGCGCAAAAGCGAAGAACACAAGGGCAACGATCCCACAATTGGGTTATGCTTTACCTTCGTGCCAGCTGTAGAAGGATGAGGGGCAGGGGGATGGGAGGTTAGGCTTTGGTGGTCTATCTGTCTGTTCTGGCGCCCTGATTCTTCACCCACCCAACTTAATTTGTTTGTCGCGCACAGCGCCTTCATCAAGGTTCGCTCTCTGCACTGACGCTATGCATGTTCCTGGCACGAACGCTACGATCGTAGCCATCGAATTCCGCCCAGCGCAAACAGGATAACAAAGGAACGTTTCTTACTCTGAGTTCCGACATTCGGCGGAAGGGGAAGGGGGGGGTGTCGGCTCCGGACCTCTGCTCAATGCGACTGCTTGCAGCAGTGCGTCCTTTGGGGGAGGCTCCGAATGCTCGAAGCAGGCGCCCAAAACAGCAAAGATCCACTCCTGGGGGGTGGGGGGGCGAGAGCCCGCACCGATCACAAACACAAGAGGCTCCGCAGGAGCACCAAAAGACCAGCTCTTCTGTTTGACTCCTACGGGGCAGAAGCCGTGCGCTGCGGGCGAGCCCCCTCGAGGGCCCAAGCGCGGACCACGGCGCGCACGCCAAGCTGCAGCAGCGAGTGAGAGGGGCAGACTGCCAACAGAACGTGCAGGTCTGCGGCAAGCTCGTGTCGTGTCGACCCTGCCGTTGGTTCGGGTCAGAGGAAAGGGGGGGATAGCAAAGGGGGGGTTGAGAATCAGCTCACGTAGCTGATTTTCCCGGCGCCTCCCGGCGCCGGAGGCGGCTGTGTATCGAGGAATGGGCCCCTAGGTGAGGCCGAAACCAGCTGCATGCTGCAAATCCCACCAGCCCTTTGGGCGTGAGTGGTTTAGAGAGCCCGCTCTGTCCTCAACTCCCCTTCTTCCCCTTCGGGGAGGGGTTTACCCCTCCCCCTACCCCCTCCCCCTGGGCCTGGACAGGGAGTCCCGAGTGTTCTCAAGGGGGTCTTTTTCGACTCCTGGGAGGGCCAAAAAACGACGACCCTCACGAGGATTCTGGCCCCGACGGGGGGGCCGAGTTTGGCCCCTCTGCTCTTCTTTGAAGCCAGAATCATTGATTTTACTACGGTTTTGGCCCCATTTTGGCCTCCTGAGGGGGCCGCGCTTCTCTTCCTCCATAGCAGAATCATTGATTTTACGGAGGTTTTGGCCTCATTTTGTTCTTCTCAGGGGGCAGCTCTCCTTTGCGCTTCTGCGGAGGTCGCAAGAGGCCCCAAGATGGCCCCAAGAGGCCCCCAGGAGGCTCCCAAGAGGCCTCCAAGAGGCCCCCCAGAGGCCCCCAAGCGGCCCCAAGAGGCCCCCAAGAGGCCCCCAAGAGGCAGCCCCCAAGAGGCCCCAAGGCCCCAGAGGCCCCCAAGAGGCCCCCAAGAGGCCCCCAAGAGGCCCACGACGCCCCAAGAGGCCCCCAAGAGGCCCCCAAGAGGCCCCCAAGAGGCCCCACGAGGCTCCAAGAGGCCCCCAAGAGGCCCCACGAGGAGCCCGAACGACTCACACCAGGACGAGGGGCCCGAACGACTCACACCACGAAGAGCCCGAACGACTCACACCACAAGGAGGGGCCCGAACGACTCACACCAGGACGAGGCGCCCGAACGACTCACACCACGAGGAGCCCGAAGGACTCACACCACGACGCGGGCCCCGAACGACTCACACCACGAGGAGCCCGAACGAGTCACACCAGGAGGAGGGGCCCGAACGACTCACACCAGGACGAGGGGCCCGAACAACTCACACCACGAGAAGCCCGAAAGACTCACACCAGGACGAAGAGCCCGAACGACTCACACCACGAAGAGCCCGAACGACTCACACCAGGAAGAAGGGCCCGAACGACTCAGACCAGGACGAGAAACCCCAAACGACTCAAATCACGAGGAGCGCTTTCTCTCCCTCCTCCTTCGCCTCGTCCTTCTCCCGCTCCCCCCACAAGGAGGATGTACAAGGAGGCGGGAGGAAGGAGGAACAGGGGAGATATGCGGGGCCAAGCGGACACACGCCTGAAAAATACGACTGTCGGCATGCTTCGCGAGAGTTGCTGCTGTGAGATGGGCTGGTGGGGATACGCGAAGCGTAAAGAATTTCGTAACCCCCCCTTTCCCAATCCCCCCCTTTCGTCCGGCCCGATTGGTTCCTGACACCGCAAGGATCTTTCAAACTTGAACGGTCGGCCTTTTCAAGAAGGCCGGACCGTTCAAGGATGGGCCGGTTCCGGGCTGCAGACGGCGACCAACCTTCCACGCCCGCGCCGGGCTCGCCGAAGGTCGACGCGACGCAAGCCTCCCGTAACAAGGCTCCACGCGTCTTCGGTCATCTCCTCCTCCTCTTCCCTGCGGCTGCTCCCTGCCCATCGCCGTACACGGCGACATCGAGACCGAAAACCGACCGCGCGTCGCACGGACGGCGAATCCGAAACCGATTGACACCTACTCGAGTGATCGGAGCTGAGAAGGACGCAGCGACGCAGCAAAGATGCAACCATCGATCGAACCGAAGCAAATGAACACAAGCGACTGCGCCGTAGCCGAACTGAACGAGCCGTCGACACCCCTGTCTGGAGGAGCTGGCGGGTGTGGAGGAGAATTGCAGAATCTCTGACCTTGCGGGTCTGGAGGGTGTGTCGGGCGCCACGCCCGTTTCTGAGCGCTCTGGGATGCTCTGGAGCGCATTATATTCGCCCTATGCCTGCCTCACCCGCCTTCTCCTCCCCGTCGTGGTCGTCCTCCCTTCCTCGTTGCCGTCGTCACTCGCAAGTCTCCCCCACGGAGGCAAGAGGGCAGCTACGCCACACTCCGGCGCCTTCATTACGACCATCAGGTCTCTATCCTGCGCGGACGGGGGGCAAGGCAGGCTGGTAAGACGAATCGGAAATGAACATGCATACATGCCACCTCCGTCCTCCTCCTCCCCATCATCCTTTGCTTTGTTTTCTCCTTCCTGCCCCTTCCCCTCATTCCCTGATTGTTTTCCAGGCGCCTGGGGCTGTGAATCAATGGCTTCACCTCGTTGTCTTGTAGCAGGATCCTACCAGCCCTCTGGGCGGAGGTGGTTGAGAGCGTGTCTTCAAACAAACGTCCTTCTCCTTCGGGGAGGGGTCTTCACCTCCTACCCCTCTCCCCGTGTCTGGACGGGGGGAGGATGCGTCAGACACTTCCTCAGCTTCTCAGATGGCGCAAGATAGCCGAAGATGATTCATTAGTACCTAAAGTATGCTTCCAAGATGCCCAAGGCGGGCCGCACAACGGTTCCAAGCGCTATCGGAGCCCCCAAGGACCAAGATACCCCAGGAGAGCCCTAAGAGGGGCCCAAGAGGCCCCCAAGACGGCCCCAAGACCGCCCAAGATCGCCGCCCCAAGAGGCCATTTTGAGGTCACGGCCCCAAGAGCGCCCAAGATCGCCCCAAGAGCACCCCAAGAGGCGATTTGAGATCCCCAGAGGGGGAGTAAAGATAAAGAACCACCTCCGTTGATCGATAGCCTCCAAGATGGCCCCAAGAGGCCCTCCAGGGGTTCCAAGAGGCCCCCAGGAGGGCTCCAAGCGGCCCCGCCCCATTTCGGCATACCCCTCACACGTGTCGCGGTCCCATAGGGAGCTCAACCGAAGGCCCCAGTGGCCGCGTTCGCATGCTCCCGCCGCGCCCCATGTGGTACCCCCCTCACGCGATTCGTGGCCCCGTAGGGAGCTCCACCGAAGACGCTATTCGCAACTGCCTTACTCACAACTGCATATGGTTGGGCCCTTCGCCAATTCAAAGTTCAATTACCCGAGGAAAAAAAGGTCGTTACGGCGGGTCGGGCGGGAGGGTAACGGTAACGGCGGCCGCGGCGTGCCCCCGCCAGGATGCGTCCGCGCCGCAGGCACAGCAATCGCCTGTGCGCACCACAGCATGCAGGGGGGGCGGCTTGGCACGGGTAGCGAGCGTTACCCCGATGACAGCCCAATCATGAAGAACAACAAAGGTACCCCTCCAAAGTCAAGGATGTTCTTACCCCTCGTGCCAGCTGCACACGACGGTCGGACAGAAGTGGGCACAACACATGAAATCGGAGGGCGGATCAAGTAGATCGGGTTCAGGCCCTCCCAAAGAACAAGAACACGCAGCAAAAGAGCATCGATCCTTGAAGTAGGCAGGAGCTTGAAGTATATTGAGATCTGGACACCCAAACACACACCTGTAGGTCGGGCGTGCCCTCCTACAGGCGGTTCTTGGGCGAAGCATGACAGAAGTCGTCCCCAACCTATTCTTTACTATTTCTGGATGTTCCTCCCGTAGAGGGACGCGCCCGACTGAAACAGTGCCTACGTTCAACGACCGCCGCGGGTGTGTGTTCAATGCGCTGGAGGTCCGGGTGCGGAGGCGGCCCCACAGGCCCCCCGCCCGCCTGCGCCAGCTCCACTGCGTTCAGCTGCGACGGGCCGCCCGCGCCCAGCTCGAATGCGGCGGGGCCTCGGGCGGGCGCTCGGGGGCCCCCCCCCCCCCCCTCCTCCGCCACAATTACTCAATATGAATACTACTCTCCCTCTTCCCCTGATGACGGTTTGAAAATGTCCGACCCCCCCCCGCGTACTGTTTTTTACACACAGGTTTCCCCGGAGTTGGGTTTTCGCTTGTATTTGTTTCAAAAGCTGCTCTCGCTGAGGCGCCGGCCTCATTTTCGGGCCCCGCTCGTTCCGAATCGTGCTCCCGCTGCAGCGCTGGCCTCATTTCCGTGCTTCCGCTCGTTCCGAATCGTGCTCCCGCTGCAGCGCTGGCCTCATTTCCGCGCTCCCGCTCGTTTCGACTCGTGCTCCCGCTGCAGCGCTGGCGTCATTTCCCGTGCCATGTCACGGCATGCAATGCAATGCGAGATTGATACTACGCTTTGCGGTGCTCTTCTACGCCATGCCATGCCGTGCTCTACAATGCATCGCGTACCCTTTCGGGATCATTGCCCTGCTCGACATCCGACTGTGCGAGTAGAGAGGGGATCTGCGCCATGGTAGGATGTCAGATATGACGCGAGCGCACCTAGCTTGCCCTCCTCCCCCTCCTCCCCCTCCTCTCCCGCCTCCTCCCCCTCCCCCTCCTCCTCCTCCTCCTCCTCCTCCTCCTCCTCCTCCTTCCTCCTTCCTCCTCCCCTCCTCCTCTACTCCTCTCCCCCTCTCCTCGCTCCTCGCTCCTCGCTCCTCCTCCTCCTCCTCCTCCTCAGCCTCCTCTGGGGAGGACCACGGCGGAAGTTCTTCTGCGGGTAGGGCTGTTGGCCATGTCACTGCGTCTCCCCCTGAATAGACAGCAAAACATCCACCTCCATAATAGGCACCCCGACAAGCTAAAGCGTTTGGCAAACGCACCCTAAAAACGAATCGAACAGGGGGTGGACTGTTTAGTACACGCCCAGGGCCATTCAGTAAGCGCCACTCATCGGGGTCGGAATGGTCTTCCCTCCCCTGACTGAACACATCTCCCCCCCTATCGCTGCCACTGATCTTCCGCTCCGTTGACTTCGGGCTACACCTCGGGGGCCTCCGGCGGCCGTCTGGGACGAGCCCGGGCACCAGCGGAACGCGCCCGACGGAGGCGCGGCCGTCAGAAACCGCCCAACTCTCAAACGCTTTCGGGGACCGCCTGCTGCCGCCCAAAGCACGCCGCCGTCGTCGGCGCCGTCGTCGATACGGCACAGTCGTGTCGTGACGCCTGGGGAGGAGGAGGAGGAGGAGGAGGAGGAGGAGGAGGAGGAGGAGGAGGAGGAGGAGAGGAGGAGGAGGAGGAGGAGGAGGAGGAGGATGGAGGGAGGAGGAGAGGAGGAGGAGGAGGAAGGAGGAGGAGTAGGAGGAGAGGAGGAAGGAGGAGGAGGAAGGAGGAGGAGGGAGGGGGAGGAGGAGCGGTTGTTTCCGACACTCGCTCCACCCTTACACGATCGCGGCCTTCCCAAAGCGCAGGCCGTGTGACCTCGGCTGATTTCCCAGGCCACTCGCGCGCCGCCCCCCTCGCGGCGGCCCCAGGCATCAGCAAGGGTTTTCAGGCGTCGCAGGCCGGCCAGGACCTCCTCCTCCGCCTCCTCCTCCTCCTCCCTCCTCCTCCTCCTCCTCCTCCCCTCCTCCTCCTCCCCTCCTCCTCCTCCTCCTCCTCCTCCTCCTCCTCCTCCTCCTCCTCCTCCTCCTCCCCCCCTCATTTCCATCGCGCGAAAGCGCGGTGCCTGCCTGGAGAGCGCTTTCTGATTCGGCGTTTCGGCATCGGGCACAAGGGGGGGGGGAGGGGGGAGGGGGTCCGACTCCAGACCTCTGCTTCGTGCGACAGTTTGCAGCAGGGCGCGCATCATGGGGGAGACGCCGCCTGCTCGAAACGGGCGCCCAACGCAGCCAAGATCCACTCCAGCGGGGGGGGCAGAGGGGCGATGCGAGGGCCCACGCCGACCGGCAAAACAGCAAGAAGACGCTCACCTGCGTGCTTGCCTTCCTCGCCACACTCCGCCACAATGGCATATCCCCCTTTAGCAGGCCTTTTCCGCCAGCGCAGCCTTCCCCTGCCTCGCCGCCGACGCGAAAAGTGCTCGCTGTTCCCCCTCGGGAGCGGCCAAGAGGGGAGGGTCCAAGAGGGGGGAGGTGCAAATCATGACCGGCGGCATGTGCGCGGCCCCGCGGGGGGGCCAGAGACGTAATGAAATAAGAAGAGGCACCATGAAATCGTTTGAAATCCGCCGACCCCTTGGGGATCATCGGCGTGTGAGATGCTTTCCCCCTCCCCAAACCCCTCCCCCGGGAGCCTGGTCCGGTCGATTTGGAGGGGGGGGGGGTCGACCACGAGCGCGTCATGGGGCTCTTTCGGTCCCAAGAGGGGCTACAGACCGCCCAGGAATGCCCCAAGAGGCCTCCAAGACCGCCCACGAGCGCCTCGAAACGCCAAACGAGCGCTCGGAGACGCCCAAGGTGTGCCCAAGACAGCCCAAGAGGCCTCCAAGACGGCCCAAGAGGTCCCCAAGAGGCCTCTTGGGAGCGGCCCAAGAAGCCAAAATCGTTGATTTTCCATTGGTTTTTGAAGGAAGGGGGCCTTCTCGCCCTTTCGGCTTTCCGACGCTCCAAGACGGCCCAAGAAGCTCCCAAAACCGCCCCAAGACGGCCCAATAGTCCCCCAAGACGGCCCCAAGACGGCCAGAGAGGGCCCAAAGACGGCCCAAGAGCCGCCCCAGACGGCCCAAAAGGCTCCCAAGACGAGCCCAAGAGGGGGTGAAGAGGGGGACCAGAAACCGAAAATCCGAGTCTTCCGCCCCAAGAGGCTTCCAGGAAGCCCCAAGAGGCCCCCAAGAAGCCGCAAGGAGCTTCAGAAGCCTACCGGGAAGCCCCAAACAGGACACGGCTGCAAGAGGGGGGACAATGTACATCAAGGGGTCGGCGGTGTGGCGTAAGCCCAAGAATATCATGGCCCACGCCATGATCTCCACCACCCCCCCTAGTCGTCACCCCCCTCTTTGCCGCCCCCGACCCTCACTGCGCGAGGCTGCCAGCTTCTCTCGGGCCGCCCCCCCTCCCCCGGGCCGCGCTCTCGGCGAGGCGCGGCGCTGCTGGAACAGCGGCACCCCGAGGCGGGAAGGCCTCGCATCGATCGGCCCCCGCGACGAGAGGGAGCTGCCGCCCAGCCCTCGCCAGGAGGAGGCAGGGCCCCTGCGGCGCCCTCGGCGAGGCGCCCCTGCCAGGGCTCGAGTGAAACCGTGCTTTCCGTTTTCGTTTCGTTTTCGCCATCCCTGGCTCTGTCTTCGTGCCACATCTGCTGCAGAACGAAGAGCCAAACCGAAAACACGGCCCACGAAGTTGCCAGAACACCGTTTCGCTCGAGCTCTGGCCCCTGCTGGCACACGACAGGCACGCCCTGGAAGCGGGGCACGGAGGCCGCAGGCCCCCCCCCGCGAGGAGCCCGCCGGCGGCGGCCCGGCCCGGAGCAGAGGGGCCCGGCGGGAGGAGCGAGGAGCGGGGTCGCCGCTCCCGTCGGCACGGCGCCCGCCCGGAGTGCCCGAAGAAAGACGGGGGCCGCGAGGAGGGCTGGGGCCCGGGAGCGCATCGGGAAAGGACGACGATAAAAGAAGAGGCAGCACAATAAGAAGAAGACGAAGAAGAAGAAGAAGAGGGCACCGTGAAACCTGGCGACGCTTCCACAGCGTGACTCCTTGCCAAGGAAGAGCCCTTCCCAAACAAACAGCGCCCTTGCCGAAACGCCTGGACCCCTTCCCAAGGACGGTCCCGAATCGTTATCGTGCGGCTCCTAGACTCGGGAAGGGCCCCTAAAGGCGGAAACCTGCTCAGGATCATCCCGACGTGCTTGCGCCACGACACGAGGATGTCCTTTGCCGGGCCAGAACTCCAGCCTCGGGTGGCCTTTCGGGACACTTCTGGCAACCTCGCCACGCTCTCGGTGAGTCGCAGCCGCTGGAAGGCATCCCGAGACATGAGAGCTGCCGACAACCGACAAGAACGCCCGAAGACCCCGAACTACTACGACCCCGCCCCATCCCCTGCACACGAGGAATCCCGAATCCCCCAGGTGGTTGCTGCCGGTCGCTGCACCCTTTGTTGCGAGCAGGGACAAGACATCCTGGCATTAGGCCTGCACTAACAGATTCTCCGTCTGATCAAACAGTTAGGTAAACCAAACTTGGCTAAAATTGATATCTTCGGAAAAAACATCTCGCGCAAACCGCCAAAGGTTGTTTGAACATTGTCTTGGATCATAACAAAAAGAGTCGGAGAAGATGGGGTATGAGGATCGCACCGCATGCTAAATGCATCACCGACGCATCGGCGATTAATCGGCTCGGCGTGAAAACAATCGGGCTCCGCCTCTATCCGCATCGCCGACACATTGGCGATACGGCGCGATCCTTCGACACCATCTCCTCTGACCCCATCTGAGCTGGGGAAACCAAAAAAAACCGATACCGCTACTCGCCAAACCCCTCCCGGGGTGCGTTCTGACCGGAATTTCGAGGCGAGTCCCACGGTGGCGACGAGGGCCTTATTACAAGAGGCCGAAGACGGGGAAAACGGGCGGAGGGTAGCGCCCTCAGACCTCCGACGCCATCGCCGCGGACCCCATCTGCGCGACGAACAGAAACGGGCCTCACGCACGACGGCGCAGCGACCTTACGCGGTGGCTTGCGCGGGCCGCCAGCATGGCACATCACATTGGCAACGAGGGCGCTCACGGATCGACCAGGGCCAGAAAAACATCATGCAAGAGCATGAGACCCTCCGCCACCCAAAACAAACAGAACATCCAAGGGTACCCTCCCCAGGATGCCAAAGAACCTCCATGCCATTGCCCATACAACAAGAAGAACACGAGGGTACCCTCCCCGAACCGACATCGATCTTATACCTCGGTCCTACTGTACGCACCACCTCAGACGCGTGCAGATTACCCGCGAATGTCGGCGAACATCAATCACGAGCATTTGTTCCCAAACCGTTTGCCATCTTTTCATTTTGAAAATCTCTTCCACCCTTCAGACGAGCGGCCGTGGAAAAGGACCTTGGGCGCCATGGAGTTCGCGAGCAGATTGTTCCGAACCGTTGACAAATCCGTTGCGAACATCCAAACACGCACATGTTCAAGACGATGAAAGAAACGAGACGGCATCGGGCCGATACAACTTGACGGATGCTAAGAACGCGCAAGACCTTTGAAGGCCGAAGTAGGGATTTCTTGGGGCTGCGAGCGACCAGTGAAAGGGGTCAAGGACGGGCCGCAAGGACACGAGGGCACCTTAGAAAAAGACTCGCGTCCTTACTAGGCGCGTTGACTGTATCGGCGAACTACACGCAAGAATGACCCATGGGGATGCCAAAGGTACGGGTACCGCTACTCCCCGGACCTCTCCTGGGGTGCGTTCTGAACGTCGAGGCGAATCCCGAGGTGGCGACGAGGGCCTCCCAGGAGGCCCCTCAAAAGGGGAAACTGGGCGACGGGTAGAGGTATGGGTACGGCAAGTTCGTGTCGTGACGACCCCGACGTTGGTTTCCCTGCACTGCGTGGATCGAATGCCCGATCGTTCCATACAAGACGACTCTTGGCCACCGGCCACTGGGCCACTGACGCCCGCGGCGAGACGCCGCCGGTCGCCACGACGTGAACCTACCGTACCTTTTCCTCGGGGATGGACCGACCTCCCTTTAGTAAAACGTGGTTTAGTGAAAACGACCTGAGGCCCAAACCTGGCGGGCGCAAGCCTGCAAAGTAACGGCCACGGCGCCCTCTCGAAAACCGAGAACGGACCATTCACTAATCGACGTGTCACTGTGGGGGCTTCTGTCCACCCCCGATTTCCTCCTCTGATCTCTCGGCCAGTGCGTCGCTCCTCTGGGAGGCCTCAAGGTCTGCCCTGCGTCCCGCGTCCTGCGCGCGGGCCGCGGGCAGGCCTCGCGGCAGCCCGCGCAGCTGGCCGCGCCGCCTGGCCGCCCCCAGCGTCAGCGCCAGCGCGCCCAACGCCGTGGCGAGGAGGCCGAGGGCGACGAGCGCGCAACGCCGCGAGCCTTCCGCGGGAAGCTCGTCGGGGGTCGGCGCTTCTGTCCTCCTCCTCCTCCTCCTCCTCCTCCTCCACCTCCACCTCCGCCTCCTCCTCCCGTTCTTCTTGTTCTTCCTCTTCTTCCTCGTATTCCTCGTATGATTCTAAATAATTGTCCTCCTCCTCTTCCTCCTCCTCTTTTTCTCGTCCTCATCCTCCGCCTCCTCCTCCTCCTCCTCCTCCTCCTCCTCCTCCCCTTCTTCTCGTCCTCCTCATCGTCCGCCTCCTCCTCTTTTTCCTCCTCTCTGCTCCTCTCTCCTCCTCTCTCCTCCTCTCCTCCTCCTCTCCTCCTCTCTGCTCATCTCTCCTTCTCCTCCTCCTCCTCCTCCATTTACCGTTTTACCGCATGGGCGGCCGCCTGTCTGACAGGCGGACGCCGCTTGTGCAATACCGCGCCGCCGATCGCCCGCATATGCGGGCGAGCCGGCCGCGGCCCGTCGCGGATGCGCGAGCGGGCCGCCCTCCGTGGGGCGACGACGCACCCCAACACGAGGAAAGTCCGCCGCAGCGGTTGGGGCTCCGAGGATCGCCCGCCCTCAGCGACCCCAACCTCCGCGGCGGACGACGACACGACCGACAAGGGACAAAGGACCGCCGGTCCCGCGTCGAGGCGGCGAACGCGGGGGGCAACCCGCACGGCCCCGACGGAGCCTCCTCCTCGTCGGGTGGGTCGCAAGCGGCTTGTCGATCGAGATGGGCGGGAAGTGGCAGGATACGTCGTGGCACGTCCTGGGGGTAACTGAGCCCAGCGCTATCCACTACAGGTTGGCTTGGATCGCAAGGCCAACCGTCACAACACTGGTCTCGGCTGGGCTGGCCACGGTCGGCGGACAAGGGGTGCCATCTGTCTGAGCCGCGTTCCACGACAGACCCCAGGACGTAGCCTATGACAATCCAGGCCAGTCCTCCTCCTCCCTCTCCTCCTCCCTCCCCCTCCTCCTCCTCCTCCTCCTCCTCCTCCTCCTCCTCCTCCTCCTCCTCCTCCTCCTCCTCCTCCTCCTCCCCCTGCTCCTCCTCCCCCTCCGCCTCCCCCTCCTCCTCCTCCTCCTCCTCCTCCTCCTCCTCCTCCACCTCCTCCTCCTCCTCCTCCTCCTCCTCCTCTGCCTCTTGCGAAACATAATTAGGGAACGAGGAGGAGCGCCAACTTCGCGCTCTCGCGGCGGGGACCCGTGCGAGCTCTTGCCCCCTCGCGTCTCGCCGCCGCCGCCCGTTGACGGCCGCCGTCCCCCTCCTCCTCCACTCCTTTTCCGTATAAGCAATCTTCCCTGCTCCTCATCCTGCTCCTCCTAGTCCTCCTCCTCCTCCTCCTGTTCCTCCTGTTCCTCCTCCTCCTCCTTTTCCTCCTCCTTGTCCTCCTCCCCCTCCTCCATTCCTTATAACAGAACTTTTCCCTGTCGCACCCCGAGGCCAGTTTCGAAGGCTGGCCGGGCGTTTCGCCTGAAACTTCCTCGCCAGTGATGACCCTGAAGACTACTCCATGGCAGCACTTTCACACATGAACGGCGGGTCGTTGTCAAGATGTGGATCTCGCCTTGGCGCCGCGCGCATTCGTTTTAAACATGTGGCGGAGTTCACGGGTTGAGAATTTGTCGTTTTCAAAATGTGGCTCTCGCCCTAGCGCAGCGCACTTTCGTTTTAAACGGTTTCCCATGACCAACATATCAACACCTTGTTGTCGGAAGGATTCCGGATTATGAGGGCGCAACACTTACGTTGATTCGCTGTTGAAGTCTCAGGACGGGTTTTTTCTGGCACGATTCCGGATCGTCACGACGTAACAGTCAGGTTGATCCTTGGCATGCTTCAAAATATGCAAACGGTGTTTCCAACGAGGCACTTCCCTCAGTGGAAATGAGCCGTTGTAGGAGCCTATGACCAGGGAGCTTGGGGGGGGGGTTGTCCCAACATCGTTGATGACTCTTGGGTTTCCACTGGTCGTCCTCCTCCTCCTCCTCGGCCATTCCTTCTCCTTTCTCCTCCTCGCTAACCACCGTCCTCCTCCCTCCTCTTCTCCGTCCTCCTTTTCCTCCTCGTCCTCCTCCTCCTCCTCCTTCTCCTCCTCGTCCTCCTTCTCCTCCCTCCTGCTCAACCGTTCCCTCGTCCTCCCTCCTCCTCGTCCTCCCCCTCTTTCCTCCGTCACCGTCGTCCGTCGCCCGTCGCCTTCCTCCTTTTCCGCCCCGGTAGAAGTCCAGAGGCGGAGCTCGGGGATTACCAGAAAAAGGTGTCCATGGCCCAAAGGGTCCCGAAGTTTTTCGCTCCGTGCTTGGTGGCAGCGTCCGAGCAGCCGCAAAAAGTGGCGGGCGCAGAGCAGCAGAGCGAGGGCAACGCAGCGCGAGGGCAACGCGTGCCCGCGCGCAAGCGACCGCGCCACACAGCGACCACTCGTAGCTACTATTTCGGCTAGATGCAGGAGTGACCCCAGGTAAAAAAGACTTTCGGTGCGCGGCTTCTGCGGGGCTCGAAGGCGCCAAACTTGAGGTCGCAGGCCGCTGCTATCGCTTCGCGCTCAGCGATTGCGGGGGCCCCGATGAGCCCGCAGCAGAGGTCCCTCAGGCGAAGGGTCGCTCTTGCACGCAGTCGACTATTCCACGGAGGCGCCGCATGGAGGGACCAGCGCAGATCCAAAGACTCCGCGACAGGAACTCTCCGAAACGTGGGGAGCAAGAAGGGAAGGCAATCTCAGGGACGTGCCCTCAGAAACTGAGGACATCCGGAAGATCTGCATCGAGATGAGGTGATGCCAAACACAGCGATTGGGATATGCTCCGAACTGCTAAAATGCGATGTTCCCGAAAATCTTGACCTACCCCAAGGGCCGGCCCTTCATCCTACGCAGTCTCTTGGCGATCCCGCGGCCGGGCGATAGCCTGCCCGATGACGACCAGGAGTACTCGTCTGGATACTCATGGAAAAAGCCGCGTCATAAACGTGAGAACTCTGAGATCCGCGTGGGGCGCAGCGCCGATGCAAGAGATCCGCGCGAAGAGCCGACGGTATATGCTTAGCAACTTCCACTTCCCATCTGCCAGAACGACGTCTTGTTCTATGGGAAAGCGCAGGAAGGCGAGGCCGCGGCGAGACCAGAGAAGATGGGACCAGCAGGCGCTGCTGGCGAATGCCGCGCACCTTCAAAGTTACCGCCCAGGGCCACATGGCAAAATCGTGCCATCGAGAGAGGGCAAGGGAGGAGCGGGAGTGGAGGCTTGAGCGACATGGCCACGATCGCCCATCAAGTGCGGCAACTTCACCGCGGGACGCAGCATCAGCCCGCGAAGTGAACCGACAACTTCCACTGCCTTCCTGTCAGGGCGATGTCTTTTTCCATGGGGCGAGCGCGGGGGGGCGAGGCCAGGGCGAGGCCAGGGAAGCTGAGACTGACAGCTGCTGCCGGCGAAAGCCGCACGCCTTCAAAGTTACTGCCCAGGGCCGCCCGCATCCCGCGGAGCAGACCTGGCCACGACAGGTGGCCGAAAACGCCTTACGCACGGATCTCCTGCAGCCCTGCGTCGACCATGCAGAAACGCACAGAAAGAGCCGCGCGCCACCCCTGAAATGCTTCAAACACACTGTGTTTTTGTGTTTCCGCATTCTGCGGCGGCGAGCAGGCGAACGCCCGCCAGCGCGGGGGGCGCCGACCGCCGCAGGGAGACAGCATTCGAACAAAAGTGCTGTGTGTGGCGAAGGAGAGGAGGTCGCAAAGGAAAGCGCTGCGCGTTTATCAGCGCGAACGCTTGGCCGAATTAAGCTAGGCGCATGGAGCGACATTTCTCGCCCAGTCTTCTCTGAACGCGCTGGCCGAGTGCGTCGTGGCATTGGCAGCGGCGCGAGCAAACTGCGGCGAGCATGCCGCGGCAAGTTCCGCGCGGCGAGCTGGCGCGCCCATGTCCCGACCTCGGCGGGTGAGGCGAGGCAGGCCAGAAGACGAGCAGATGCCGCTCTTGCCAGAACACGATTTACACACAAGTCGGGAAGAGTACCTGCGTTCCAGCAGGGCACGGATGCGGGCTTCTTCGGCGCGCGCCAATCCCGTGGACTTTGCAAGAACCGTGAGAGAAGCTTTACAATTTCAGGCGCATGCTAGAGAGGCGAACCCCGCGGGTTCTCCAATCTGAAAGCATAGCAAATCTGAGCGCATGGCTGGATGAACCGGCAGGAAAAATGGAACGAGCGGTTGCCTGAGCGCAAGCGCTGCAAATGTGCCCCTGATATGCTGGGGTTGCCCGTCGGAAAAAAACTCGGAGCGCGGCGGGCCCCTCGGCGCCTGCGACCAGGGAGCGCGTGGAGCGCTGAGCCACGCGCCGACCGCGGCTTTGCCCGGCAGCTAGCCTCGGACCGCAGACTCGAAGGTGGAACCGACGTGGTCCTCGGCAGCCCCACGCGCGATACCCAGATCCAGGGAACCGTTGCCCAGGTCGCGGATGCGCTGCGAGATGCGGCCCCGCCCAGCGAATAGCTCCAGGAACATGCAGCTCCGCCGCTTGTCAGCGCCCGCGCGGCATCGGCGACGCCGCCGCCGCATGCGCAGCCTCGCGCCCGCCAGCGGCGCGGCCAGCGCCGGCGGGCTCGCCTGGCCGCGGGGGCAGCGGGCCCTCCCTGCAGGCGGGGCAGGGTGGCTCTGGCAACAGGGGGGCGACCAGCGGCAGCCCCTGGTCGCCCCGCAAGACGTCTAGGAAGTAGCGCTCCACGACCTCCCCGAACAGCAGCACGTCAGGCTCCACCTTTGCTGCCCCCCGCGGGAGGCGCGTCTCCTTGCCGCGCCGGCGCGGGGGGGCCAGCGTGGCCCAACGGCCCCGCCGCATCACCTGCTCCGGGGCCCTGGCGCCCGACAGCAGGTCCTCGCTGCCCCCCCCGCGGCGGAGGGGGCACAAGTGCGGCCGCAGGTGCGTCGAGCGCAGGGCGTGACAAGAGCCCGCGCAGAGCCGAGCAATCGACGCAGGCTGGACGTCCGAGAGCGGGGCATCTCCCGCCACTGCCCTCAGCGCTTCCAGCGCGGGCCCCAACCAAGGGGCCTGGTCCAGGAGCGCGCTCCGTCCCAGAGCTTGGTTTCCCCAGGCGGCTGGAGGTCGGGGTCGTGCAGCGGCAGCCCCCGGAGTGCCGGCGCCAGGCAGAGGTGGGCCACGCGCGGCACCAGGTGGCGGCCTGCGAGCCGGAAGGCCTCCTGCGATCGGAAGTAGACCGCGAACGACGCCATCGCGAACAGGCCCATGCGCGGCCGCCCCCGGGCCGCCAGCGCCCCCGCAGTGGCCAACGAGGGGCGGCGCGGAAGCGGCGCGGAAGTGGCAGCCGCATCCGCGCGGGCACCCGCCGGCGCCGGCCCGCCACGCACCGCGTGGCCCGCGGCAGCGCCTGAGCCGCCCCCATGCACATGACCGGCGCGTAGTGCGCCAGCGCCGCCGGCAGCGCCGAGCCCTCGTAGGGGGCCCTGCCCTCTAAGTACACGGGAGGCTAAGGCCCCGTGAACCGGCCAAGACGGCCGGGAGTCGGCGCGGTTGAACTCGCTGCGCGCCCAACGGATGCAAATGGCACAGGCAGGGAAGTGCCGCGCGTCAAAGCTTCTTCAGAGTACGCTACGCCGTACATGAATATACGCAGCGCTACCTTCGCAACAACCCAAGGCCAAAGGCATGTTGTCTACACATAACAGGATATGCTTCCCGAAAGCGGCTGCGGGCCTCAGAATGCGCTTGATCCCCAAGATGTTCGCGCCCCCCCCCCCCCCCCCCAGGGGCGACCCGCGACGAGATGGCCGGTGCCCAGTGGGGCCCCTCGAAGAACTCCCTGGGGGCCTCGAACTCCCTCGGGCGCAACCTGATGAACGACTCGATTCCCTCGACGCCCAGGCCGCGCAGGCCCGCAGGCGGCGAAGCTGCGTTGGATTTGGAAGATGGCAGCGTCGGGGGCTGGAGGGCTCTCTGTCAAGCATGTTTTCCGCTGCCGCCAGACGATGCCGCCACCTCTCGCACTGGCGGCCGTTCTGCGCCGCGACGTCCGGCTGCGCGGCCCGCGCGGCGACGCCCTCGGAGGCGTCGCTCGCCCCAGTGACATCATGCCAGGGGCTTCTCGGGCCCTTCTGGAGCAGGGGAAGCAGCGAGCGCGCCAGCCACAACTCCTGGCGCACCGAAGGCCAGATGCGCGCGGTGGCACACGGCGTTCAACGCGCACAACAGCTCGCGCCACATCAGGCAGGCCCAAGTCGCGCGGCCCATCAGGACCTCCGGCATCTTTCTCGAACAGCGGCCGCGGCGCGGCACCGTATCCGGCGGCGCCTTCAGCGGCTCCAGGTTGCGTCGCTTGATCGACAGCCAGTGGCCCTGCCTGACCTCGAGCCCCACCAAAACGGCATCGGTGGAGGAGTCTAACTCCTCGTGGACCGTGAGCGCCCAGCCCCGCAGCACGGCGGACAAGGCGGGGATGGGCCTGCCGCCCAGTTCGGCGATACCAGCACGGTGGGCGACAGCGTCGGAAGGGTGGAGTAGCCCCCGACATGGGGCACCGACGGTAGAACACATTATCCAGGTCCCCGCCCGACACGCACAGCGGCGCATCGCCCGACCCCATGGCCGAGGCCGCGGCCGTACCGAGGGTAAACGAAGGGTTCGCGAGGGCGTGAATGTCGGGCTCCGAGCAGCGCCTGGTCGGGCGCCTCGAGCAGGTTACGTCGCCAGCCCCGCGCCCAATCGGCGCCATCCCGGACGAGGCAGCCCAGAAGGTCGGCCGGGCACGACCCCGCCTCGAGTCAGGAGACCAACTCCTTGGAGCACGGGGCCCGGGCGCCTCCGTCGTCGGAGTAGACGGTGGGGCCGCTGAGAAGCTCGCAAAGGGCTTCTTCGCAGAAAACTCGGTTGCTCGCCATCGCGCCCATGCCAGGGTAGCAGTCCTCTAAACACCGGATGCTGGTCTGCTGCCCCGGGTTGTCAAGCGCCGAAGGAGGTTCGCCGGAGTGGCCGTGCAAGATGTCGAGCGCGTCTACCCTATCGCCGGTCCAGTCTAGAAGCACATCGGCACGACGACGACGCTGGCGCACTGCTCGGCAGGGGCGGCAATCAGCGGCCACGCGTACAACACGGCGAGCCACGCAAGGTAGTTATATATATATAGATGTGTATACATATACATACATACATACAACCATACATACATACATACGTACATACATACATACATACACACACATACATACATACATACACACACATATATATATATATCCAAAAAAAAATCTTGGCGACGAGGGGCGCCAGTGGCGTCAGGATCGCCGCGAAAAAAGGGCCCGGTGCTCGAGCTTCGCCGCAGCGGGCGGCCCCCGCGTCCCACTGCGGCCCCGCGTTCTTAGGGGCCCTGGCGTTCTGGCGCTCTTCGCGCGACAGGCGCCTCTCCTGTGCCACCGCGCACTCTATGGCAAGCTCGCCGCTGATGTAGGCCAGGAACTGGGGATGCACGTGCACGTCGCCTTGGTTGGCCGAGGTGCCGTAGAAGAGGTGGGAGTCCAGCGACTCGTCGGCGTTCGTGATGAACCTCTCCCGCCACCTCTCCTCCTGTACCTGGATGCTGCGGCAGATAATCTCTGCCGCCGCGATGTCTGGGACGTTGAGCTAGTCGAGGCAGACCATCTGCTCCAGGTAGAAGCAGCAGCGTTCGTGCTCCGCGACGCCCGCGTCGGTCTGAGTGAGGCGGCCCTCCGCGCCCCACTTGCTGTGGCGTCCGAGGGGGGAGAGGCTGTTGTCCTTGATGATGGTGCAGACCCACATCGCGGTGCGGGGGCCTGCCAGTCAGGCCACTGGTGTTCCACCGGTCGCGCCACCGCCTCCCCGAAACCGACCTTCCTGGAGCCCAACGGGTTGTACAGCACTGGCTGCGCGCGCGAGTCCGCCACAGAGCCCGCTGGGGAAGCAGCCGCAGGCGCCGCGGGCAACGGCGCGGCGGGGGCGGGCCTGGGGCCGCAACCAGCGCGCCGCCCGGCGGAACGCGGCAGGCGGCAGGGGTACGGGGGCTCCGGGCGCCAACGCCGGGCCGCCGAGCGCAGCCACCAGCCCAGCCACGCCCGCCGCCGGCGCAACAACAATGCCTGCCGCGAGAGGCGCAAACCCGCCCTGAACCGCCCCTGGTGCAGCCGCCAGCGCCCTGCCAGCCGTGTTCGGCACGATGGGACCAGCGGGGGCAGGGAGGCCGAATCGGCCAGCCGCATCCGCAGCGGCCGTCGGCACGTTGCGGAACCTGTAGTACCGCGCTCCCAGCGCCCACGGCATGGTGCCACCTGCCGCGCCGCCTGGGAGAATGTCCCACCTCACGACGTCGGGCGAACCCACGCACACCTCCTTGTACGCGTCGCGACCGGGAATGACGATGCTAGCGGCGCCTGGCTGATCAGGCGGCGCCATCACGACCAGCCTCTCGTGGATCAACACCGCCCCCTTGACGTGGCACTGCGCCCCGAGGAAATCCCCGGCACGGAGGGGTAGGCGGGCGGCCCAGCGCCCGCCATCACAGCTGCAGGGCCTTCGTGCGGGCCTCCCGCGCCTGAACCCGAGCCTCTCCCTCGAAGTCTGGCTCAGCCGCAGGCCGCGACGCCGCGCCGCGCGCGACCGCGATCCGCCAGCCCGCCAGGCGCCAGGAAGCCACCGCGGCGGCGCCCGCTCCAGCGAGCCCGGTGGCGGCGCAGGCCAGCGCCGCCGACCAGAGGCGCGGCCCCTGGCTGCTCGTGCCCTGGAGGCCCGAGCAATCGCACCGCAGCTCCAGGCAGAAGAGCTGCGGGGAGCGGGAGCACGCCCGGCACTGGGCCTGCCCCTGGTTGGCCGCGCACACCGCCAGCCCCGTGCTCAGCCCGCGGCCCACCTCTGGCAGGAAGGCGCCAGCCGCGGCGGAAAGGGCAGTGAACATCTGGGCGGAAGTCGCTCGAGGCTTGAGCGAGATGGCCACGATAGCCCATCAAGAGCGGCAACTTCGCCGTGGGACGCAGCATCAACTTGTGAAAATAACCATGCAGTTGTTATGTTTCGAGTCTTGTCTTTTCAAAACGCTGGATACAAGACGAAGCCAGGACGAGGATAACATCGGGAAAAAACAAATCGAGAATCTCTGAGATCCGGCGGCTTTGGAGGATGTCTCGGGCGCCGCGGCCTTCTCAGTGCGTTCCGCAACGCTCTGAGGGCGTTCCGGAACGCTCTGGAACGGGTGGGTACTCGTCCTAGCCCCGTCCGAGGATCTCTGGGTCGCCGCCGCCGCCCGCCGCCCGCGCTCTGAGAGCGCTCCAGAACGTTTTCGAATGGACTGATCCTCGCCCGTATCATGAGGATGAGCGATGAGGATGCCAGGGCCTTGGACGCCCATTTCTAAGCGTTTGAAGCGGGGCGCGGCCAACGAAAGTGGCCAGGGATAGACTGATGAGCCAAGGATGCAAGAGGGGCACTCTCTGGAAGGTTGCCCATCCTTGCTATCTGGGGGTGGGAAGCCTCCTCCTCCTCCTCCTCCTCCGCCTCCTCCTCCTCCTCCTCATCCTCCTCCTCCTCCGCCTCCGCCTCCTCCTCCTCCTCACCTCCCCGGTCGCCGCAGCCGCCCGCGGCCCGCCGCCTTCGCCCCAGGCGCAGGGCCGCCGCGCCCCCGCCCCGCCCGGCGCCGCCGAGCACGGCGTGCCCTCGCGGCCGCCCACGGCGCAGTAGGCCTCGGGGGGCCGCAGGCGGCTGCCGCCGCCGCCGCCCTGCTCTTCGTGTGTGTGTGCCTCCAAATGCCTCCAGGGACCCCTTGTCATTGTCGCGGGCTTCCGCCCCCCTGCGCCTCCTCCTCCTCCTCTCCTCCTCCTCCTCCTCCTCCTCCTGCTCCTCTCCTCCTCCTCCCCTCCTCCTCCTCCTCCTCCTCCATCTCCTCCTCCTCCTCCTCCTACTCCATTCCTCCTCCTCCTCCTCCTCCTCCTCCTCCTCCTCCCTCCTCCTCCTCTGCCCTCCTCCTCCTCCTCCTCCTCCTCCTCCTCCTATCTTTATTCCTTATTAGAATCTACTCCTACTCCCCCCTCAGGCCGGCCGATAGGGGCCGCATCCGGGTGGTCCCATCCTAACCTGTAAAAAACAATACAAATCAACATTTTTCATATTTTTTCCTCTCGACATGGACGTCTTGTCGTCCACGGCGATAATCCATTGCAAAAAATACCACAGAGAGCACACGCGCGCGTTCATGTCATAATCCTACCGAACACCGTGTGTTTGCAAGCATTTCAACATAAAAACATAAAAAAACCCATGCATTTTCACAAAAAATCTACAAATTTCCTGCCCGGGCTCTCTTGCTGAAATCAGAGGAAAACCATAGGAATCTTAAGAATTCTGTCAAATCCAGCGATTTCACGTCATCGCGCGGTGCACTCGCGATGCTCTGTCATGCACCCAGGCCGCGAATCCTGTGCAAAAAATACCACGCGGGCGACATGCGCGCGCGTCGCCGCGAGCGCATGCTCAAATCTTCTAGAGTCGTCGCCGTCATTGGCACCGTCGCATGGACGTCCTGTCGTCCACGTCGCAAAATGCATGGCAGGAATGGGACGCGGCGCACACCCCGCGCCCGCCCATCCAATCCGTCCCATTCTAATCTGCAAAAGACAATACACAGTTTTGTTTTTCTTGTCAACATGGTCGTGCTGTCGTCACGTCGCAAAATGCGTGGCAGGAATGGGACGCGGCGCACACCCCGCGCGAAGGGGTGACATGGTACTACTACTACCACTACCACTACCAACACCACTACCACTGGTACTACTACTCCTGCCTCTTGGGGCCTCCTGGGCCCCCTTGGGGTGTCCTGTCAGACCGTCGGGCTTCCTCCGGCCACCTCTGGCTTCCTGCGGTGTACCGGGCCATTCTCGACTCGTCTGGCAATGCGTGCGCGGCATTCAACACGCGCTCGCCAGTTCTCGGCAACCGCCATCGCGGCCGCATCAGCTGTACCAAACCGGCTGGCCGGTGTGACTTCGGCCCCCAGTTGTGCCAGCTTTGCTTCTTATGTTGTGCGGGTGGGACTGGGCATGCCATGCTTGACTCGCTCGAGCTGGCTAGCTTGACTCCTACTCCTACTCCTCCATCTCCTCCTCCTCCCCCTCCTCCTCCACCTCCTCCTCCACCTCCTCCTCCTCCTCCATCTCCTCCATCTCCTCCTGCTCCTCCTTCTCCTCCTCCCCCTCCTCTTCCATCTCCTTCTTCTCCTCGTTCTCCTCCTCCTCCTCCCCCTCCACGCCCCCTCATTCCTCCTCCTCGCTGACCACCGTCCTTTTTCCTTCTCCTCCTCATCTTTCTCCTCCTCCTCCTGTTTCACGTTGGCCATGCTATCAGCGAAGCTTGCAGCGGTCTTCTCCTCCTCCTCCTCCTCCTCCTCCTCCTCCTGTCGTGCCTCCTGGCGTCCGAGTTTGTTTCAAGGCCAGAGAGGCCCAATCCAGACGGAGTTGGTCCAGACGGAGCCACAGCGCTCACCATGGCCTGCCTCCGCAGGACCTTGGCTTCCTCCCAAGGGAGAGGCTAAAGGCCAAGCCCAGACGGAGCAAGCCCAGACGGAGACCGAGCACTCCGCACGGACCTCTCCCGCACGGAGACTCCGCCTGCGCCGATCGAGTTGGGCGCCTTCGCCGGGTCTCGGGCCCGGGGAACCCTCACAGCTCGATCCGGCTCGAGGAACTCGGGGGCGGCCAAGAGGGCGTGCCCAAGAGGGGGGGACGTGCAGATCATGACGGGCGGCGCGCGCGCGGCCCAGGGGGTGGGCCCGGGACGCAATGAAACAAGAAGAGGCGCCATGGAATCTGGGGACAGATCATGGCCCCCGCCATGATATCCACCCCCCCTAGTAATCACCCCCCTCCTGGCCGCCCCCGCAGAACGCCGCAGAAAGCTGGAGTCTGGGGATCTGGGGCGTGATCTGGACGGGGTTCCAACTGTCGCGCGCCGCCCGATTTCAGGAAAACCGTGCGGTGACAGCTCGCGCGGCGACCTCGAAATCGCTATATATGTGTATATATATACATATATATATATATACACACCCGTGGCGACGTACCCAACCCCTGCGCAATGCGGGGCATGAGTAGCTTGGGCGACTTCATAAGGGGATGATGACGAGACGTGGACGTATGTAATTCTGCGACAAGCATATGGGAGGTCCCATTTGAATCTGCAGCGGAGTCCTGCTATGCTTGCCCCCCTAGCAGGCCTCAAAAGGGGCGACAATTGCACAGATCGCAGCCCCCCAGGGATGGCGAGGTCAAATTTGAATCTGGGTAACACGTCCATATGCTGGACCCCCCAGTAGTCTTCGAGAGTGGCGACTGTTTCACAGATCGCAGCCCCCCAGGGATGGCGAGGTCTAGTTTGAATATGCGTGGGGCGTCACCGTGCTGGACCTCCCCAGCAGGCCTCGAAAGTCGCGACAATTTCACGAATCGCAGCCCCCCAGGGATGGCGAGGTCAAATTTGAATCTGGGTAAAACGTCACTGTGCTGGACCCCCCAGCAGCCCTCGAACGTGGCGACAGTTTCCCAGATCGCAGCCCCCCAGGGATGGCGAGGTCAAATTTGAATATGATAAGACGTCACCATGAGTTTCACAGATCGCAGCCCCCCAGGGATGGCGAGGTCCCATTCGAATCTGCGTAGGACGTCACCTGTAGACCCCCCCATCAGGCCTCGGAAGCGGCGACAATTTCACAGATCGCAGCCCCCCCCAGAATGGCGAGGTCTAGTTTGAATCTGCGTAGCACGTCCATATGCTGGACCCCCCAGCAGGCCTCGCAAGTGGCGACGGTTTCAGAGATCGCAGCCCCCCAGGGATGGCGAGGTCGAATTTGAAGATGCGTAAGACGTCACTGTGCTGGACACCCCCCAGCAGGCCTCGAAAGTCGCGACAGTTTCACAACTCGCAGCCACCCAGAAATGGCGACGTCTAATTTGCATATGCGTAAAACGTCACTATGCTAGACCCCCCAGCAGCCCTCGAAAGTTGCGACAGTTTCACAGAGCTCAGCCCCCCAGGGATGGCAAGGTCAAATTTGAATCTGCGTAAGTGGTCACTATGCTGGACCACCCAGCACGGCTCGGAAGTGGCGACAATTTCACAGATCGCAGCCCCCCATAATGGCGAGGTCTAGTTTGAATATGCGAAGCACGTCCAGATGTTGGACCCACTAGCAGGCCTCGCAAGTAGCGACTGTTTCACAGATCGCAGCCCCCCAGCGATGGCGAGGTCTAATTTGAATATGCGTAGGACGTCACTGTGTTGGACCCCCAGCAGGCCTCGAACAAGGCGACGGTTTCACAGATCGCAGCCGGGGTCCCATTTGAATCTGCGTAGGACGTCACTGTGCTGGACCCCCCAGCAAGCCTCGGACATAGCAACCCTTTCACAGATCGCAGCCCCCCAGAGATGGCGAGGTCCTGTTTGAATCTGCGTAGGACGTCGCTATGCTGGACCCCCCAGCAGGCCTCGAAAATGGCGACGGTTTCACAAATCGCAGCCCCCCAGGGATGGAGAGGTCTAATTTGCATCTGCGTAGGACGTCACTGTGCTGGACCCCCCAGCAGGCCTCAAAAGTGGCGACAGTTTCACAGATCGCAGCCCCCCCAGTGATGGCGAGGTCAAATTTGAATCTGCGTAGGACGTCACTGTGCTGGACCCCCCAGCAGGCCTCGAAAGTGGCGGCAGTTTCACAGATCGCAGCCCCCCAGGGATGGCGAGTCCCATTTGAATATGCGTAGGACGTCACTGTGCTGGACCCCCCAGCAGGCCTCGCAGGTGGCGACAGCTTCACAGATCGCAGTCCCCCAGGGATGGCGAGGTCACCATTTGAATCTGCGCAGGACGTCACTATGCTGGCCCCCCCTCAGCAGGCCTCGAGAGTGGCGACAGCTTCACAGATCGCAGCCCCCCAGGGATGGCGAGGTCACATTTGAATCTGCGTGGAACGTCACTGTGCTGGACACCCCTAGCAGGACTCGAAAGTGGCGACAGCTTCACAGATCGCAGCCCCCCAGGGATGGTAAGCTCGAGCTTGAATCTGCGTAGCACCTCCATATGCTGGACGCCCCAGCAGCCCTCGAAAGTGGCGACAGTTTCACAGATCGCAGCCCCCCAGGGATGGCGAGTTCCCATTTACATTTGCGTAGGACGTCACTGTGCTGGACCCCCCAGCAAGCCTCGAAAGTGGCGACAGTTTCACAGAGCGCAGCCCCCCAGTGATGGCGAGGTCTCATTTGAATCTGCGTAGGACGTCACCTCTGGACCCCCCAGCAGCCCTCGAAAGTGGCGACGGTTTCACAGATCGCAACACCCCAACACACCAGGGATGGCGAGTCTCATTTGAATCTGCGTAGGACGTCACTGTGCTGGACCCCCCAGCAGCCATCGAAAGTGGCGACTGTTTCACAGATCGCAACACCCCAACACACCAGGGATGGCGAGTCTCATTTGAATCTGCGTATGACGCGTCACTTTGCTGGACCCCCCAGCAGCCCTCGAAAGTGGCGACGGTTTCACAGATCGCAGCCACCCAGGGATGGCGAGGTCTCATTTGAATCTGCGTAGGACGTCACCTCTGGACCCCCCAGCAGCCCTCGAAAGTGGCGACGGTTTCACAGATCGCAACACCCCAACACACCAGGGATGGCGAGTCTCATTTGAATCTGCGTATGACGTCACTTTGCTGGACCCCCCAGCAGCCCTCGAAAGTGGCGACAGTTTCACAGATCGCAGCCACCCAGGGATGGCGAGGTCTCATTTGAATCTGCGTAGGACGTCACCTCTGGACCCCCCAGCAGCCCTCGAAAGTGGCGACAGTTTCACAAATCGCAGCCCCCCAGGCATGGCGAGGTCACATTTAAATGTGCGTAGCACGTCATTGCGCTGGACCCCCCAGCAGGCCTTGAAAGTGCCGACAATTTCACAAAGCGCAGCCCCCCAGGGATGGCGAGGTCACATTTGAGTATGCGTAGCACGTCACCGCGCTGACCCCCCAGCAGGCCTCGCAAGTGGCGACGGCTTCACAGATCACAGACCCCCAAGGATGGCGAGGTCACATTTGCATCTGCGTAGGACGTCACTGTGCTGGAGCCCCCCGAAGCTCTCGAAAGTGGCGACAGCTTCCATGATCGCAGCCCCCCAAGGATGGCGAGGTCCTGTTTGCATCTGCGTAGGACGTCACTGTGCTGGACCCCCCAGCAGGCCTCGAGAGTGGCGACAGCTTCACAGATCGCAGCCCCCCAGGGATGGCGAAATCCAATTTACATGTGCGTAGGACGTCACTGTGCCGGACCCCCCAGCACGCCTCGGAAGTGGCGACGGTTTCACAGATCGCAGCCACCCAGGGATGGCGAGTCCCATTTGAATCTGCGTAGGACGTCACTGTGCTGGACCCCCCAGCAGGCCTCGCAAGTGGCGACTGTTTCACAGATCGCAGCCCCCTAGGGATGGGGAGGTCCTGTTCGAATCTGCGTGGAACGTCACTATGCTGGACCCCCAAGCAGGCCTCGAAAATGGCGACGGTTTCACAAATCGCAGCCCCCCAAGGATGGCGAGGTCACATTTGCATCTGCGTAGGACGTCACTGTGCTGGACCCCCCAGCAGGCCTCGAAAGTGGCGACAGTTTCACAGATCGCAGCCCCCCCCCCGAGGCAAGACAGGAGGAGGCAGGAGGGAGGCGGAAAGCAGGAAAAACGGAGCAACAGGCAATATTCAAAACGAATTCCCAACCAAAGAGGGTTGGGAAAAACTCCGACATGCGACATCCTGATTCTTTCAATGCGGGGCCCCTGGAAGTCCCGACCCCTTCGCCGGGACCGGTTGTTCATCCCGAGTCGTTTTTTGACGGTCCCGAAGCCCGGCGAGGGACCCCAGGGGCCGAACATGGCCAACACCTCCCGTCCCGATTTTGTGCTGCGACGCGATCGTGTCGGGAGTTCGGTCGGGCATGTCCCCCTACAGGGGGATCTGGGATGACAAATTATAAATACTCTCAAAAGTACCCCCAAATAGACGCTCCCAGCTAGGCCTGGAAATTGGCACCAACACCAGCCCAGGGGATTGCCTCCATAGGGGGAAGATGATTCTAGATTTCGGTGTTGGTGGCAATATTTCGGCCACCCTGGAAGCCAGAATAGTACCACCCTCACCGATATCGGGATCGTCCTCCCTCGGCGGAGGCACACCGCCCATCCTGGTGTTGGTGTCAACCCTTCGGCCTGCGACCCAGACTATCTCTCTATCATTTGTTGCATCTTCCTCCCGAATAGATACTCAAAAGTATAGATACTCAAAAGGACCCCCAAATAGACAAAAATACAAGAAAAACGTCCCCTAAACTATCCTGTTGCATCTTCCCCCCGTCGAAGCACCGGCCCGCTTCACGTCTGGGGCCGCCCGCGGCGCCCTCGGCCAGCGGCCCCGCCGCCCCGCCGGCCCGCCGCAAACGCGCGGCCGCCGCGCCGTCTTCCCGGGGGGGCCCCGGACGGCTCGCCGCCCCGCGACGGCTCGCCGCCTGCGACGGCTCGCCGACCCGCGCCGCGGCTCGCCGGGCGGCCGCCGCCGCGGCGCTCGACGCAGAGGCGGCCCCCGAGGCCCGACGCGGCGGACCAAGAGTGCGGCATCGCGAGGAGCCGCGGGCCCCTCGTCTCCCTGCGTCGCCGCCAGGGTCAAGTCGGGCGTGTCCCCCTACAGGGGGAGCTTCGACGAGACATAAAAAAGTATTCAACAAAAAAGGGGTTCAAACCAAAAAATACTCCAGAATGGTCAAACAATAAACAAACAATGCTCCCCAACTATTTGGGTACTTTTTTTGAATATTCCTCCTGTAGAGGGACGGGCCCGACTTAATGTTAGGGCCGGATCGATCTGTCAGGGTCCCAAGGGGCCCGAAGAGAGGCGAAAACGCCCAGCTCGAAAAAAATGAGGCGCCAAGATATCAGGTTGTGACGTCCCAACCTACTTTAGCCTGGACCGCCAGAAAGAACTGTGAGCACCGAAGAAAATAATTACCGAACCCGGATGCTTGTCAGGTGTCAGGAGGCCCTGGGAGGCGATACTCGCTCGACACTTCGCCAGCATGGCGGGCAGACGCTGCTTCGATACTATATTTGGGATGTGACCCTTACATATAGTGGGAACCGCAGGAGGAGGAGATGAAGGAGGAGGAGGAGGAGGAGGAGATGAAGGAGGAGGAGGAGGAGGAGGAGCAGGAGGAGGAGGAGGAGCAGGAGGAGGAGGAGCAGGAGGAGGGCGGAGGAGGAAGATGAACGAAGGAGGAGGAAATGGTGGGAACAGCATAAATCGCAGGAAGAGACGACCGCAAGCTCGACGGCGGCGGCAGCGACGGCGCCGGCGGCGGCCCCTCTGCACGGTTCCCCCCAAGCCGTAGGCGACCCGAGGCGGAGGAGGAGGAGGAGAGGGAGAACGAGGAGGAGGAGGAGGAGGCGGAGGTGGAGATGGAGGAGGAGGAGGAGGAGAAGGAGGAGGAGAAGGAAGAAGAGGAGAAGGAGGACGAGGAGGAGGAGGGGACGAGGAGGAGGAGGGGGAGGGGAGGGAGGAGGAGGAGGAGAGGAGGAGGAGGAGGAGGAAGAGAGGAGGAGGAGAGAAAGGAGGAGGAGGAGGAGAAGCAGAGAGGAGGAGGAGGAGAGAGGAGGAGGAGGAGGAGGAGGAGGAGGAGGAGGAGGAGGAGGAGGAGGAGGAGGGAAGACGGGCCGCCTAAGCCCTTCGGAACAAAACCCTCCACGGCCCCCCTCCCCCCCGCTCAGGCTGCGGCCGGGCTGTGGTTGCGCAGGTCGTCCCCGAGCGCCATGGTTGGGTTGCCGCCTGCCCCAAGGGGAGGCGGCGACCGGGGGATCGAGGATCGACTCTCGAGAGGCGAGCAATTGAGCCTGGTTCCAGAAGAAGAAGAGACACATAACAATTAATTTTCGACTGTCCGCGTAGATTTCTTGGATCTGCGCTGGGCTCCCCTCCCCGGCGCGCGGAGCGCGCCAGGGGCGGCGCCCGAGGCGCCGCCGGGGGGCCAGCGCAGATCCAGGAAGTCCGCGCGGAGCGTCAACAGTTTATTCCCCACATGTTTCATGGGCTTCTGGTTTTCTTTCCTGCCGCGCCGCACCCGCGTCTCACCTCCGTCTCCTCCTCTTCCTGTCTCCCCTCACCCGCGCGCAACACATGCACGGCACTGACATGAGACGCGTCTACATACCGCCTCACATGTTTCGTAGGGGTTATGGATTTCTTCCCTGCCGCGTCGGACCCGCGCCTCACAGCTCCCCCCTCCCCTTCTCCTTCTTGCTTGCGCACGGTTGCAGGCGTGCAGGGCGCGGCAGTCGTGGCAAAGCCTCGATGACAGAGGGGGTGCGCGGGGGGAGCGGTCTCTATCCGTTGCAGGCTCGCACGGCGCAGCAAGCGTGTCATTTCCTCGACATGCGTTGCAGGCGCGCAGGGCACGGCAGGCGCGGCACTTTCTCGACACCTGGAGGGTGCGCAAGGGGTGCGGTCTCTATGCGTTGCAGGCGCGCAGGGCACGGCAGGCACGGCACTTTCTCGACACCACAGAGGGGTGCACAGGGGGTGCGGTCTCTATGAGTTGCAGGCGCGCCAGGCACACCGGTCGTAGCACTTTCTCGACGCCAGAAAGTGTGCGCAAAAGAGGTGCGGCCTCTATGCGCTTCAGGCGTGCGGGGCGCGGCAGGCGTGGCAATGTCTCGATAACAGAGGGGGTGCGCTGGGGGTGCGGCCTCTACCCGTTGCAGGCTCCCACGGCGCAGCAGCACGTTCTCGACACCAGAGGGACTGCGCAGGGGGTGGTCTCCGACCGCGGTCTCTGCACGGTCCAGGCTCGGAGAATGTGGCAGGAGTGGCAGACTCTCGACGCCCTCAGGGTACTCAGGCTCCCAAGGCTTGAACGGCGTCACCAACGGTATCCGCGTGGCAACGGCCACCAGCATCATTCTCGCATGTTCCACTTCAGCTAGCATTACTCCAATCATAGATACGTATGTGGGGTTTGTCGATGGCGTAATGTGTATGGCGTTTTTCCTTCTTCGGTGCCTGTTCCATGGGAGCACAGGCTAAGACGAAACCAGGACGTGGATCACCTCGGACGGAACAAATCAATCATCTCTGAGATCCAACGGCTCTGGTCGACGCCCCGGGCGCCGCAGCCTTCTCAGAGCGTTCTGGACCGTCCCGACCTGGGGAACGGAGTTATCTTCGTCCTATCTCCGTCCTAGCCATCCTAGCCTATTCCATGGGAGCACAGGTGACTACCTACCAGACCACCCCAACCCAACCCGAAGACCCGAATTTGACCCGAATTTCGGGTTGGGGGGGGTACGGATACCATGTGTTTTTTCAACGTTCCCCGACCCCCCTCCACTGGAAATCGAGGATAAATTTGGGCCTTCGGGTTGGGTTGGGGTGGTTTGGTGGGTGGTGAACAGGTGGCCCCTGGGCGCCGTCCGATCTGGGGGCCTGAACCGGACCACATCTGGAACACGTTCGGGACAGGACTCGGACCCGATTCGCCCCTCCACAGGGGAAGGCGAGGAGAACGAGGGTGGGAAGGAGGAGCAGGAAGGCCAACGAAAAGCAGGAAACATGACCATACGCGGTCAACATTGGGTACACCACGAGGCACCGATACCGCTACTCCCCGGACCTCCAGGGGTGCGTTCTGACCAGGATATCGAAGCGAATCCAGCTGTGGCGACGAGGGTCACCCTGGAGGTCCCAAAAGGGGCAAACGGCCGGAGGGCAGCGGCACGGGTAACTTTTCTTCCTCTGACAAATGCCGTCCGAATGCAGGAAAAGCTGGCTCCAATGTCGCCACCGAAAGCTTCCAGGAACAGGCATCGAAGCTGTAACTCTTCTGACCCTGGTCAAGCAAAACCCTGGCCAGCCAGGCCTTGCAGGATCCTGCAGAATCCTGCAGGACCCTGTAGGATCCTTCACCCACACCCGGGTCAGTGCATCCCTGCCCCTGCAGGATCCTGCAAGATCCGGCGCTCTGACTGACTCCCGTTTGCACTGACCCCCTCGTGGGCTTGTTTTCCACCACCACCACCATACGTAGGAAGGGGAAGGGATCCTCCTCCTTCTCCTCCTCCCCTCCTCCCCCTCCTCCCCCTCCTCCCCCTCCTCCTCCTCCTCCTCCTCCTCCTCCTCCTCCTCCTCCTCCTCCTCCTCCTCCTCCTCCTCCTCCCCCTCCTCCTCCCCCTCCTCCTCTCCTCCTCCGCCTCCTCCTCCTCCTTTCCCCCTCCAACTTATGGTGGTGGTGGTGGACAACAGGCCCCTGACCCCCGCTTCTTGAGCCCCGATCTCCCCCCCCCCCCCCCCGTTTGCGGCAGCGGGGGGCGCTCCTCGCCGCAACGGGCGTCGGAGCGCACTCCGGGGGCCCGGGAGCGCGCTGGGGGCCAGGGCGCCACGAGGGCCAAAATCGGCGAGGCGAGGCACTCAACACGGCCCCCTGAACTCTGAACCCTAAGCCCTAAGCTTAGGTCGGGCATGTTCCCCATACATTTGGACGACAAATTAGACATATCCCATAAAATACACCTCAAAATTGGCAAACATAGTGAAACAATCATCCTCGGACGATTTGCGTACTATTTTTGCAGATTCCCCCTGTAGAGGGACGCGCCCGACTTACCCGTAAGCCGCAGAACCCGAAACCCGAAACCCAGGAGAGTACCGAAGCGGACCACCAGGCCCCCCGAAGGCCCCCTGGAGGCCCCGTTGAATAGCACACAGACTTGGGCGTCCGGGGTCCAGGTGCCTTCGAAGACGGCCCCGCATCGATCCAAAACGAGCCAGGCTGGCTTCCAGACGGCCCACGAGGCCGTCGAGGCGCCCCAGGGAGAGCCCCAAGAGCCTCCCCGAGACCCCCCAAGAGGGCCTCGGAAGGCACACACACACACACACACACCTTTGATGTTCGGTGCGGAGTCCTGTGTTGTTGAGGTCCGTGCAACTGCTCGCCTTTTCCCAGCCTCCGCCTTGCTTGGGTTGGGTTCTCGCCTTTTTCTAATACGCGTTTGGTTTCGCCTTGTTTGGGCTCTCGCCTCTTCCGACGTCCGGAAACGGCCCACGAGGCCACCAAAGCAGCCCCAAGGCGGCCCCCGAGAGGCCTGCAAAACGCCCCCCCCCCCCAAAGCGCCCCGGAAGACGGTTCCGAGACGGCCCAAAATGAAGCGCCCCAGGCTGGCCCACGGCGCCCGCGCAGACCCCCTGGGGCATGCATTCTTCGGCGCGGCCAGACCAGGGGCGCTCGGGAACCCCTGAAGGATCAGATCGAGACCCGACTGGCTGGGGCACAGGATTCCCCCAAGGGAGCGCGGGCTGGACAGCAGGACGCGCCTGCTCCTAGCAGGCCCCAAGAACGGCACGGCAGCCTTGTCATCGCTCTCGAACACTGACTCTTGAGCACCGGGAAAACAAACAAATCAACAAAAAAACGACATAACAACAGCAACGACAACGACAACGACGACGACGACGACGACAACAACAACCATTTTAGGGCTGTACGCTCTTACTTGCCCGCGAGTCATTCAACACGTATACCCTACACCCTCGATGCCCGCCCTCTTCGTCTTCGATCACACCCCTTTCGGGGGGAGTATTTCTCTTTGCTGGGGCCGGCGGGCTTAGACGTACGGGCAAACCGGAACGGGCGGACAATCCTTCGGGGGCCTACATATGTCTGCGCGCCATTGGAATTGGCGCGGGCCCTGCAAGAGGAGGAGGGGACGAACGAGGGAGAGTGGGAGGAAGGGGAGGGGGAAGGACGAAGGAAGAGGGAAGATACCACGTTGTGAAGGCGTCCTTGGCGCGCGCGTGGTTCCTGAGCGCCGAAACGCAATTCCATAATAATTTGCGAGGACGTCGCACGCGAGAGCACAGTCCTGAGTACATTGTAAGGAAATCTCGGGCGGAAGCGGGGGCCCTGACTAAGTTGCGGGGAAGTCTCAAGCGGGAGCGCCGTTCCTGAGCAAATTGCACGGAAGTCTCAGGCGGGAGCGAGGGTCCTCATTAAATTGCAGGGAAGTCTCAGGCGGGAGCGCCGTTCTTGAGTCAATTGCGCGGAAATGTTAAGCAGGAGCGGGGGTCCTGAGTAAAATTTGAAGACGTCTCAGGCGGAAGCGCCGTTCCCACGTAAATTGCACGGAAGTCTCAGGCGTGAGCGGGGGTTTTGATTACATTGCGAGGAGACGGGAGCGCCTTTCCTGAGCAAATTGCGCGGAAGTCTCAGGCGGGAGCGGGGGTCCTGAGTAAAAATCGAGGAAGTCTCAGGCGGGAGCCGTTGTTGTTGTAGCCCGGGGGGCACGGGCACAGTTTGATCAGGAAGACTTTCCTTGAGAAAAAAACAAGGTGCGAGCCCCGGGGGTGGCACTTCAATCGAAAAAAATCAATGTGCACCGGTGGGGGGGACCAACAATAATTATTCTTCAAGAATGAGAGTTCAACAACAACAACAACACCAACAACAACAGCAACAACAACAACAACAACAACAACGCCAACGCCAACGCCAACGCCAACAACAACAACAACGACAACGCCAACGCCAACGCCAACAACAACAACAATAATAACAACAACAGCAACAACAGCAACAACATCAACACCACCAACATCAACAACATCAACAACGTCAACAACAGCAGCATCAACATCGACAACAACGACAACGGCATCGACAACAACGACGACAACAACGACGACGACAACAACCACGACGGCATCAGCAACAACGACAACAACACGAACGACGACAATCCTGCTACCATCATGCGCGACGTTTCCACCTGTCACGTGCATCCTTCTGGGTACCGCACCTCATCCTTGGGGATGTTCCCGGCGCGCGGGGCCCGCGCCCACATCTCCCGCCCAAGAAAATATCGCCACATTTTTCCCCCGAAAAGCGTCGACGTCCACAGCTCGGCCGGCGCATCGCCGTCGCAATCGCCTCGCGCACATCCCGCATCTCGGAGGAGGAGGAAGAGGACGAGGAGGGGAGGGAAGATGAGGGAAAGGAAAAAGGAGAAGAGGAGGAGGATGGAGGAGGAGGAGGAGGAGGAAGAGAAGGAGGGGGAGGAGGAAGGATCAGCAGTTGTAGTTGCAGTGCCTCCGAGGACGACGTGGTTCTTACTCCTCGTTCGAAGTGTTACGCCACCATCCTGCGGCCTCGTCGCGTGACCCTGAACGTTCACGGCCCGACGCGCTGCCGCTCCCATGCTCGCATCCTCCACCTGCCCGCCACACCCTCCTAAAGAAATCCCTCAGGTCAACCCTTCCACGCTCGATCCTTTGAGCCCCTAGAAAACATCCGTCGTCCTTCTTCTCCGCCTCCTCCACATTATCGATGCTATCGAACATGAAAAAGATCCAAAATAAAGGCCAGATTCAACTGGGACTATTGGATCCCCCCAGAGGCGACGCCGAAACGAGGGCCCCTGCCTTGAGTAGAAGGTGAGGAAGCATCCCAACAGAAGAGACGGGGGAGGACGGAAGGGGAAGGGTGGAGGGAGGAGGGAGGCAGGAAGAGGGAGGAAACAAGGGGGACGAAACGAGAAAAGGAGAAGGGAGGAGGGAGGAAGGAGGGACGGGAGAGGGAGGAGGGAGGAGGGAGAAGAGGAGGGGGTGGAGGGAGGAAGAGGGAGGGAGAGAAAGGGGGGAGGAGGGAGGAGGAGAAGGAGCAGGAGGAGAAAAAGGGAAGGAAGAGGACGATGATGATGATGATGATGATGATGATGATGATGATGATGATGCTCATGCTGATGATGACGATAAGTATGATGATAGTTATGATGGTGACGATGATGATGACGATGACGATGACGCTCATGATGATGATGATGATGGTGATGATGATGATGATGATGACGATGCTGTTGCTGCTTATGATGATGATGATGCTAATGATGCTGCTGACTATGATGATGCTGATGATGATGATGTTGATGGTGGTGATGATGATGATGATGATGATGAAGATGATGATGATGATGATGATGATGATGATGATGATGATGATGCTGATGCTGATGCTGATGCTGATGCTGATGCTGATGCTGATGATGCTGATGCTGCTGATGATGATGATGATGATGATGATGATGATGATGATGATGATGATGATGATGATGATGATGGATGATGATGATGATTGATGATGATGGAGGAGGAGGATGAGGAGGGAGGAGTAGGACTAGTAGGTGGAGGAGGAGGGGAGGAGGGGAGGAGGAGGAGGAGGAGGAGGAGGAGGGAGGTCGAGAAGGAGGAAGAGGGGAGGGAGGAAAAGGGGGGAGGGAGGAGGAGGGAGGAAAGAAGGACGGAGCAGGGAGGGGAGGAGGAGGACAGGAGGGCGTGGAGGAAGGAAGAGGGAGGAAGAGGGAGGAAGAGGAGGGAAGGGGGAGGAGGAGGAGGGGGAGAAGGGAGGAGGAGGAGCAGGAGGAGGAGGACGAGGAGGAGGAGGAAGAGAAATGGGCCCTGTGCTCGGGCCCCCGCGCTGGGCCGCTCCCCGCGCGGGGCGTCGGCGCGTCCTCCCTCGGAGGAGCCGAGCGGCCGCCTCGCGCTCGCTCGGGCCGCCGCCCGCTCTGCCGCCCGGGGCCCCCGAGGGGGCGGCAGGGGGCGATCTCGGCACCTGCTCTCCCGGCGGGGGGCCGCGTGCCCCTCGCAGATAGGGAGCCCACAGAAGGACGTACGCGCCCGGCTATGTAAGTGAACACGGCCCTTCGATCTGCGAGACTGGCCGCGGTATACGCACATTTGCTCAACGCGTGCTCTGGAAACCAGCGTGGATTCATGTACGTGTACGTCCTTTTCTCGCTCCTGCGCAGGGGAACGGACAGCGACGCAGGCATTCGCAAAAATCGGCGCCCGCGGCGGGCTCGTTGTCCAGAAGGTGTGCACAAAACCCTGGCGCCTGCGGCGGGCTTCTCCAGGAGTCTCGCAACCTGCCGACGTACCCCTACCGCCCCCTCGAAGGTGTGCAAAAAACTCTGGTGCCTGCGGCGGGCTTCTCCACGGGTCTCGCAACCCGCCGACGTCCCCACCGCCCCCCTCGCTCTTCTCCGCACCTGCGGGGGGCTGCGTTAACATTCAAACTCCCAGGTCCGCGCGGGTTCCTCGCATCGGTGCCGGACCCCCCCCCCCGAGCGGCGCCTCCGGCGCCGCTCGGGCCGCCCCCCGCTCGGCCGCCCGAGCCCCGAGGGCGGCAGGGGGCGATCTCGGCACCTGCTCTCCCGGCAAGGGGGGGCCGCGTGCCCCTCTCCGTGGCGGGGGCGGCAGGGAGGGGCACCCAGAGACAGGAGGAGGCAGGAGGAGGAGGAGGCAGGAGGAGGAGGAGGAGGAGGAGGAGGAGAAAACCCGACAGGACAACCTTTGGCCATTCACTCTCGACCACCGGGGGTGCTTACGTCAGGTTCCGGGGCCGTCCAAGGACGGTTCGGGCGGAGTGACTTAGCTTTAGGTCTTTAGGTCGGGCCTGTCCCCCTACAGGGGCAGTTACTGTGTTTGCATCGCCCAACTGCGGAGGGACCTGCCCGACTTAAACTCAGCTCTCAACAGTTGTGTGCTGCGCCCTCGCCTCTTTGCAGGCCTCCGACGCTCCAGGCTATGGGGGCCAAGAGGCGCCGAGCCGAAGGCTCCCCCCGAGAGGGCCTCCGAGAGGCCTCAAAGAGAGAGCTCCAGGACGGCCCGAGAAGGCTCCAAGGCTTCTGCTGCTCCAATTGCACTTCAAGACCACATCCCAGAAATATTTTCGAGCACCCGGAAAAGTATCGAAAGAGTGTCGAAACAGGGTCGGACGAGTCTCCCACGGCCCGACACGTGAAAACCATCGAGCTTCGGTCCTTTTCTGGTGCTCGAAATTCTTTCTGGTGATCAGGGCTCAAGTCGGTTGAAACATGCTAATCCAAACCCCAAGGCGGCCCCAATATAAGGCCCAAAGAGTGGAACACGTGCTTATAGAAGTCGAGCCCTCTGCCCGAAAAGACCCCTGGCAAGCCCCCTTGTCGCTGCTGGCTCTGCGTCGGGTCGCTGTGTGCCGATTGTTCACGGCTCACCAGCCGAAGAGCGATAGTATGCATGAACCACTTAGGACGAGTTCCATGACAGGAATAGCAACTCGAAAATATTCGGGGCTGCGAGCACGTGGCAAATAATCTCAACTTTGGTGTAGTTTTCCCGGCCTTCGTGAAAAGCAACCACGGTCAACTCAACCATTATAAAGTAAGCATCTCACCCAGAAAAGAGCACTGAAGAACCACTGGCAAGTTCCGAGAAAAGGATGCGATATGCATACACCAGACGCTGCACATAGGGATGGAAGGCAAGGATACAGGACCATTAGGCGTATAAGTTGAACATAAGTTCAAGGACGGGACAGCAAAGTGACAAAAAACGGGCCAACCATGCAGTGGTGCCCAGGCAAACTGGGAAACTCAAACCAAAGCCTCATACTCATCATGGGCGGTGGCATCCCAGGCCAGAGAGGCCCCCGCAGCCCCCCCCGAAGCCTAAAAATCTCCCTCAGAATATCTAGAGGACTCCCATGTTGAAAGCGAATGCATGGGTTCAGAGTCTCGCGCCGCACCGGTGAGGTATCCACGATGCATCGTCGATGTACTGGCGACGTCGGCGGTGCATCGGCGACGACGGCACGGAGAAACTCGGGATCCACATCGAGCCTCCCGGATGCATCGGCGATGCGGCGCGATCTTTCGACCACGTCGGCTCGGACCCCAGCTGGGAGGCCTAAAATGTCCACAAAAGGTTCTGGCACACGACCCAGGCACGTTCAAGCGGTCACAACCCTTTCTTTCTCGCCCCGTCTCCGCCTCCTGTGCTCAATCCGCTCACTTTCCAGAGTCGCGGGGCTGGCAAGAATACCTGGGCAATCCTTTCGGGGCCTGATTCCTCATAATGGGCGGAGGCTGAGTCGGAATGGGCCGGGATGGGGAACAGGGTTACACGGCAACTTCTACGACATCTTCGTACGAACGATTCAAGTCTATTGACCTGTGCTAGCAGGCAACTGGGCCAAATTAGGCCGGACGAAACACGGGATCCAGCCATCTAGAACGGGACTGGCCAGAATAAGCGGGACTATGCCAAATCAAGCTGGCCATCAACCACGGAACTTCTAGCGCCGACTCTGAACTGAACATCCTGGAGATGCAGACAAAAACAAGAAAGGGGGAACAAACACATACCGATACCACTGCTCCGTAGGACCTCTCCCAGGGCGCGATTTGACTAGGACTTCGACGCAATCCGGCCGTGGCGACGAGGAGTGGATAATCCGCGTTTTTTTTATTCGGCGTTTTGACATTGAGCGAAGAAGGGGGGAAGGGGGGGGGCTCCGGACATCTGCTTAATTGCGTCTGTTTGCAAGGGTGCGTCCTGCGGAGGAGACTCCACCTGCTCGAAACAGGCGCCAACAAGAACAGCCGAGCTCTACTCCATAAGGGGGAGGGAGGGGGGATGCGCGGGCCCGCGTCGATCGGCAAAACAAGGAATGCGAAAACGACGACATAGCGGCATCGGTACCTGTTCCTCCTAGGAAGCAGGGGTCCTGAAGCAAACGCCCTGGACCCCCCGTGGCCTGCTGGCTTACTCCCTGGAGCCCCCGGGCGTGGCCTGCTGGCTTCCCGGCTTCCCCTGGCGCGCGCGCGCGCCCGCCCGCCCGCGGGCCTGAGGGGCGCCCTCTCTGGCAGCCTGCGGCGGCCCTGAGGAGGGCTGTGCACTGACTCGAGAGCCTTGAGCTTTGAGCCAAAAGGGCTACGAAGACGTCAGCGTTTTCTTATTCGGCGTTTCGACATTGGGCAGAAGTGGGGGGTCTGGCTCTGGACCTCTGCTTAGCGCGACTGTTAGCAACAGTGTTGTCCATCATGGGGGGGGGGGCTCGACCTGCTCGAAGCAGGCGCCAAAAATAGCCAAGATCTACTCCACGGGGTCGGGGGGAGGGGGGGTGCGAGGGCCCGCGCCAAATCGGCAAAACAGTGAATGAAAAACGATCACGAGAATCACAGGGGATATGCGGACCCCCACCCCAGGCTTCGTGGCGGTTCCGAATGGACCAGAAATTTTGGGGCGCAACGCTGCGAAGTGCGATGGGGCGGCGTCCCCCCTCGACAGGGATGCGTCCGAACAGTCCCCCTTGGGGTGTATCCCAGAACTTCCACCGTTCTGCTGAGCGGCCAAAACTTTTCGGGCAGAACCCGTGGAACTGGGGGAGATAAGACGCCTGTGAAGAGTGAGGTTGCATGCTCCTGCTGTGGACCTTCCAGGAGACACTTGCTTCAGTATTGCGCCGCTGCGCGAAGCTGCGCGTGGCCGACAGCGGCTGCGGTCGGGGGCGCGCAACCATGGATTAGCGCTTCATGGAGTTGGCGCGCAGTCGCCAAATCCATGCATCGGGGGAGGTGCCCTCGCCAACATACGGCCGGTACGGCCTCGCTCGGCGGCGGAGATCCGCGATTTTTTCCATGGAATCGGGACCCGTCGCTTATCCACGCCCCCTTGATCCTGGTTTGCGACCGCCTGCTGCGGGTCCTCTCGCCTCTTTGAGCAGGGACCGACCGTTCTCAGAACCCCGTTTGAGCATTCTTTTAGTCGTACCACGGAATGTTCTCAGAACCCACACATGTTCTAAGAACCGAAACACTGTTCTTAGAACATGAACCCGATGTGTCAAAACAAGACAATATCAGCCAGAAATGTTCTAAGAACAGTTCGTGGAAACCACAAAAGATTCTTACGACATCGTTTGGCAGGGCTATCGGCGAGCCAGGACGCTTCGTCACTGCTTGGCCTCTTTCTGTGCCTCGGCGTCCCCGCGCTCGCCGCGTCCCCCAGCCGCAGCCGGCGCCGCAGCGGCCGCGCTCCCCCCTTCTCCCGCGGCCGAGGAGCGGCCGCGAGCCGCGCGGCTCCGGCGGCAGTGGCACCGGGGCGGGGCTGGAGCGCCCCCGCGGGGAGCCGAGGGAGGACGGGTGCCCCCGCGGTCTGGGGAGGTGAGCAGAGGCACAAAGGAAGCAGGAGGGCGGTCGTGGTCGTCGTCGTCGCCGTCGTCGTCGTCGTCGTCCTCCTCCTCCTCCTCCTCCTTAGCATCAGCATCAGCATCAACATCATCATCATCATCATCATCATCATCATCATCATCATCATCATTATCATCATCATCAGCATCATCATCACCACCATCAACATCATCATCATCATCATCAGCATCATCATAGTCAGCAGCATCATTAGCATCATCATCATCATCATCATTAGCAGCAGCAGCATCGTCATCATCATCACCATCATCACCATCATCATGAGCGTCATCGTCATCGTCATCATCATCGTCATCATCATAACTATCATCATAATTATCGTCATCATCAGCATGAGCAACATCATCATCATCATCATCATCATCATCATCATCACCACCACCACCACCACCACCACCACCATCATCATCATCATCATCATCATCATCATCATCATCATCATCATCATCATCATCATCATCATCATCATCATCAGCATGGGGCCGTAGCTCGGCTCTCTGGCGGCCCTTCGGGACGATTCGGGCCCCCATGGCACGATCCCAGCCGGGTTCCGCCGCTGGAGGGCGTCCCGAGGCCGGGGAACGAATGAGAACCTGCGGCGAACAAGCCTGGAAACCTGATGCTGTAGGATTGGGTGCCCCCCACCTGTTCAGCGGGGACCGACCAGTCCCGACACTTCCACATGCTTGCCACGAGATGTTCTGGTAACAGCAGGCGGCTCCAATAGCAAGAACAAGGCTCTAAACATTCAACAGCGATGTGGAAAACAGAACCGTCTCAGCCAGACCTGTTTTGATCATATCTTATTTCGTGTCTACCACATCATGTTCTTCTTACACTCTCGGGTGGGCCTATAAGAAAGTCAAGACGCTTCGCCACTGCCTGATCCTGAATGTATTTCTCCTGTAACAAAAAGGGGTGACCGAAATGGGCACGGAATCTGTGGGTGCGAAGACCAACCAAAAATCCTGGCAATTTGGAAACGGAATCGCTGTCAGTGTCGACGCGAACGTTTCCCATTTGATTCTTGAGGTCGCCTTTGCCCAAGAACGGCCGCTGTAGGTTTTGGACAACGACTTTTGTTGGGCATCGTAACTATTTTTCCGTACCCATTCCGGGCGCCCAAACTTGGAGGCAGCCGGAGGGTCTGAACTGGTTGGGACCTCAGAAAATATGTCAGGAGGGGGGAAGGGTGAAACCAAATCCGTTCAAAATCGCTCCGCAGACCGTCCCGGGGTGCATCTGGTGTTAATTTCCATCCAGGATGGATGCAGTTCTGACGGTCCCGGGGCCTGCGAACGGCTTCCAGAGGCTGAAAAAAGGCAACACAAAACATTCTCGAACCCAGAACCTCGAACTTGCCCGCCCTTCCTGCTGGCCGGAACCAGCGCTGGGCCACCTCAGACCTCCAGGCAACCCCAAGCCCAAACCAGCCTGGCACCGACTCCTCGATAGCTCTTCTCGTCCCGGAGGCACCGCCGCGGGAAGGCGCGCCCCCCCTCCTGCGCGGCGAAGAGCGGCTTGCTCGTCGGGGGCGTCCACAAGGGGGTGGGCGTCCAAAAGGCGGGGGGGGGGCTCGAAAACCATGGCCCGTCAGTGCGCGCGGGCGAGGGGAAGGCGTGCGGCCGAGGAGGAGATTTTGCATACATCAATGAGCGGTCAAAGGGCTGATACAAGGACCCCTGACCCTTTTGGAGGGGACCTAAGTTAGGAGGGCCTGGAACATTAGGGATAGTTTTTTTTCCTGCAGATGTGTCGAACCAAACTGCCCTGATGTCGGAAGTTGGGGGGGTGAGTCCGACGTGAAACGGAGACACGCCCTACCGGGAAATCGATTTCGGTTTCGGGTTCGTGTCGTGCGTGCCGTGCGTGCGTGCGGGCGAGGCGAAGCTGCGTGGGCGGGCGAAAAAAAATCCATCTGTGGCTGGGCCGCGGCCGGACCAAATGTTTCTCCTCCGGCGGCCGGTGGCCCGCGGTGTCCCGCCGGTGTCCCGCTGGTGTCCCGCAATTCATCTGTACGTGGCTGGGCCGCGGCCGGACCAACTGATTCTCCTCCGGCGGCCGGTGGCGCGCGGTGTCCCGCCGGTGTCCCACTGGTGTCCTGCCGTGGCTACGGCGAGCTATCTAATGCAAGTCTTCATGCAAAGCGAAATTCAAACCGAAAAGCACATCGAAAAGCAAACCAACATGCATTGCGGACGCGCTTCGTCAACATCGCCACATCACATCACGCTCACGATCACAATCACACTAATTACTCACTAGACTGCGCACCACAGGCATCGTCAGAACAACAGTAACCACTGTTGCCCATTGCTGCCCCCCCAACCTCCGTATCACCCGCAGGGTGGTCGCATAGGTATTATCCCTAATGCGAAGACGGGGACCCCCCAGTGAGACTACTACGTCTTCATCGTGGTATTGGGGTTGCGGATCCATTATTATCCCCAATGATTGACGGACCTTCTGGACGGACCGTCGGCTGTGAGTGTCGCAGGAGCTGCCCACCTCTGCTGGGCAGGCGCCCCCGAGGCAGGCCGGGGGACGCACGGCCATCGTGCAACCATCGGGAACAGCCCGCGAGGGACGAAGGAGCCCCTCTCTGACCACGCCCAGCCGGGGCCGCATGAGTAATTAATGAGGAGGAATGTCGGCGGCGAGCCCGGGGGGAAGTGAGAATGAGGGGCAACGATAGGCATAGGGGGGGGAAACATCGATCACGAATGGGCGATACATCGCGATAGCTCGGCGCCATGCCCCCGAAAGTGAATCCGCACGTTCTTGGGCAGGCTGGGCCTATCGGGCCCATATCGTCGATCAGTGGGCGATTGGGGGTCGATGCATTCCCTCTTAAGCCTGTCCCCCCCATCGATGCCCCTGAGAGAAGGGGCGGGCCTTCTCAGAAGGCTCGGAAGCCCCCCCGCCTTCCGAGACATTTTTTCTAAGCCTTTCCCGACGACGCAGAACAAACCTCAGAAGGCCTGGGAGGCCCGCCCCCCTCTGAGAGAATGACTCCGCCTTCTCCATTCTCCCCCCCTCTCGCTCGCCGCCGAGAAGAGCGGTCCGACAGCACCGGAGCCCCTCCTGCTCCCCGGGGGGGGGGCGTCCAGGGGGAAAGACACCCCGCCGCCCTCTGAGAAGGCCTTCGCCTTCTCCTTTCCCCCCCTCGTCGCTCGCCGCCGAGAAGAGCGGTCGGAGAGCACCGGAACCCCTCCGAGTCCCCCAGGGGTGGTCCTGCTACCAGGGGGGGGGGGCGTCCAGGGGAAACACACCCCGCCGCCCTCTGAGAAGGCCCTCGCCTTCTCCTTGCTCCCCCCACGTCACTCGCCGCCGAGAAGAGCGGTCCGACAGCACCGAAGCCCCTCCAAGACCCGCTGGTCCTGCAGGGGGAAACACACCCCGCCTCCCTGTGAGAAGGCCCTCTGAGAAGGCCTTCGCCTTCTCCTTTCCCCCCCGTCGTCGCTCGCCGCCGAGAGGAGCGGTCCGAGAGCACCGGAGCCCCTCCAAGACCCCGTGGTCCTGCAGGGGAAAACACACCCCGCCGCCCTGTGAGACAAGGCCCTCGCCTCCCCCTTTCCCCCCCGTCGTCGCTCGCCGCCGAGAGGAGCGGTCCGAGAGCACCGGAGCCCCTCCAAGACCCCGTGGTCCTGCAGGGGAAAACACACCCCGCCGCCCTGTGAGACAAGGCCCTCGCCTTCAGTCGGGCCTGTCCCCCTACAGGGGGACTTTCGACGATCCAAAAATAGTATGGGAACTACAGTTTTAGTATTTGTTTAGCCTTTTTTGGAGCATTATGTTGGCATTTTAAATTAATCGTCGAAAATCCCCCTGTAGGGGGACAGGGCTGACCTAACCCTCGCCTTCCCCTGTCCCGCCCTCGTCGCTCCCCGCCGAGAGGAGCGGTCCGAGAGCACTGGGCCTCGCATAAGACCATACCCCCCGAGGCAGGCGCACGCCCGCGGGGGGGAGGGGCGGCCAGGGCAGGGGGCGGGCGTCGCGCGGCGGCCTATCGGGGAGGCCCTCGCGATGACGCCGCGCCGCCCCAGGCGAGGCCCAACACTGCTGGGGCCCAGGGGCACACACAGAGAAGTAGACTTCAGTCGGGCCTGTCCTCCTGCAGAGGGGTTTTGGACGAAAAATTAAAAATACCCCAAAAGTGCCCCAAAAATGTCAGACAAGGCTCGAAAGACCGTCCGCGGACGATGTTTTCAACTATTTTTGAATACTCCCCCTGTAGAGGGACAGGCCCGACTTAAAAATAGACACTCGCGCACAAGTCCCAGGACTCCCCATATCTGTCCGTATCTTCTGGGTGCCCGTCTTTCCCCCCCAACACTTCCCATAGTTGCCCAGGTTTTCCTGGGGATCGACGATTAATTGTGTCAGTATGTTTCTTTCCCCTTCCTGAAACACAAAGCTGGATCACGCCATCGGGACTGGGCGCAAAATTGAGCAGGACAGTGGCGGATGATGCCGGGCTTCCACGCAAAGGATACCTATACGACCGCCCTGCGAGTGACAAGGAGGTTGAGGGGGAAGGAGGCTGTCAGGCCGCGGCGGGACACGAGCGGGACACCAGCGGGACACCGCGGGCCACGGGCCGCCGGAGGAGAAACATTTGGTCCGGCCGCGGCCCAGCCACAGGAAGATTTCGAGACACCTGCGGGACACTGGCGGGACACCGCGGGCCACTGGCCGTCGGAAGAGAAACATTTGGTACGGCCGCGGCCCAGCCACAGGAGGACTTCCTCTCGCCCGCCCACGCAACTTCGCCTCGCCCGCACGCACGCACGGCACGCACGACACGAACCCGAAACCGAAATCGATTTCCCGGTAGGGGGGGTGTCCGTTTCACGTCGGACTCACCCCCCAACCGCCGACGACCACCCTGCGGGTGATAAGGAGGTTGGGGGGGCAGCAATGGGCAGCAGTGGTGACTGTCGATCTGTATCTCGATTTGCATGTCGACATATCGATGTGCATGTCGACTTGCTTTTCGATCTGCATCTCGATGTGCATGTCGACTTGCATTGGAAAGCTCGCCGCAGGGACCGATGTTTGAATACGCAAAACACGGCGCCTTACGATTTGCATTTGGATGTGCATGTCGATTTGCATTTCGATGTGCTTTTCGGTTTGCATGTCGGTTTGCATACAGACTTGCACAGGATATCTCGCCGCAGCCACGGCGGGACACCAGCGGGACAGTAGCAAGACACCGCAGGGCACCGCTTGCGGGGTGGAGAGGATTTTTGGTCCGACCGCGGCCCGGCCACAGGAGGATTTCGGGACACCAGCGTGACACCGGAGGGACACACCTGCGGGACACCGGCGGGACACCCGCTGGAGGAGAAACACTTGGTCTGGCCGCGGCCCACCAATAGGAGGATTTCCTCTCGCCCGCCCACGCAGCTTCGCCTCGCCCGCGCGCGCGCACGGCACGCACGACACGAACCCGAAATCGAAATCGATTTCCCAATAGGGGGGGTCTCCGTTTCACGCCGGGCTCACCCCCTAACCTCCGATATACCAGCGACGATACTTGCTGACTCGATTCTCCCGGGATTTGCATCCTAGAAAGCGTACTGAGAGATGAGGGGGTCAGGAGACACACGGAGATGCCACGTCCTGGGCTACCACGTCCGCCCCCCCCCCCCCCCGCACACACACACACACACACACACACACACACACACACGCACACATATTGTCCTGACCCCCCTCGACAGATGATGATGCCGTAGGGCTCAAAGGGCTTTCTCAGCGAGGCTACGCCCTGCGTCGAGGAGTCCAAAGGAACCCAACTTCGACACTGAAAACGTCCGTGCGTTTCCTCTACGGCTGGCGTTGCAAAATTAGCGTGCAACATCGATCCGGGAAAAGAAGGCTACCCCTGTGAGGCGATCCCCCCCGCGAGGTACCCTGCCGTGCACGCCATCGCTTTGCCAGGGCTTCTTCGGAACACGCCATTCCCAAGGTGGGGGATCGCGTGTCGTAAGCGGGCTGGCGGCGCCACGTCACACGCTCTCTCTGCAAGGCCAACCGCATCTTTTCCAAAAGTCGCCCCCCCCCTCTTTCGGCCCCTGTGCTGGTGACAGGTTCCTCGTGGGAGGGGGAAGAGGAGAAGGAGGAGGAGGAGGAGGAGGAGGAGGAGGGAATGAAGATGATGATGATGATGAGGAGGAGGAGGAGGAGGAGGCTCGGCTCGGTTCGGGACCCTTGGGTGCGGCCAGACGGAAATTTCGAATATGCCTCGCACCTGGGCGTCGCTTCGCGACAATCGAAATGAGGACTAGTCAACCTTGGTGGCCACCATGGCCAGTCGGGCTCCGCCCGCACGGCCCCAGGGCGCGGCCCGCCGAATGGCGCGCAGCCTGGCGGGCGCCCCCCTCACGGGGACCAGCTCGCGGATCCGTCACTCCCGACCCCCAAAGTCCCACCCGTGCCATCCTCGAGCCGACCCCCGTGAGTGCTTATATTGCTGGTGAGCGCCGCCCCGACTTCCCTCGAGGATCTAACCCCCCGCGCTGGGGGTCGGCGGGCACTGCCCGAGGAGCGCCTTAAAAAGTTGGGTGCTGCGGCGGCGGGCAGAGACTGGCTCGAAGCAGCGCCCCTCCCGCCACCCGCCCCTTTCCCTCTGCGTGCTCGGCGGGTCGGACTCAGCACTTGCACGGCGGACGTGGGCATGAGCGGTGATGCATGCACCGTCGCCACTCTCGTCGAGGACAAAACTGCAGGGCTGACAATACCCTTCGCAATCCCAGATGCCAGCCTCTCACTGCTGGCCATTGGAGCTGATTGAGAGCCTGGGGCAAACTGCCTGCCTCTCGCTCCAAGGGGCCCCTCGGCGCTGGGCCATGCACCGCCTCCGCCTTCTCCACCTTCGCGAGGTAGTCCACTAGGATCGGGTGCAGGCAGTTGGCGGTCGGCACCCTCGAGTTCAGCACGAATGAGAGGACCCCCATTGGCTTCCTCTCCCGTGGCCCTCGCCTTGCGGTACTTGCAGTGGAGGACCTGCTCCGCGATCTCCTGGGGCTTCTGAGCGGCGATGACATGCTGCCAGTACTCGAGGAAGATCATGTGCCCGTCTGCGTTCGGAGCCCCCCCCCTCCCCCGGCGCCGTGATTCCCACGCCGCGCTTGATGATGGCGCCGAAGAGGCGGACGTGGGGCGGCCCGCGGGCCTTGAAGTCGACCGACTCCCCGCCCGCGACCTTCTCGCGGAGCCTCTTGCTCTCGCCGTCGTAGTCAATGCCGCTCTTGCGGCACGCCTGCCCGAGGCTGCCCTCGGTCTCGCTGATGAACATCGCGGTGTAGCGCGCGCTCTCGAGCTGCGCCGCCTGTCGGGCCGTGGCGAGGGCCAGCTTCGAGATGATGACCAGCAGCTGGTCGGCCTTCTCCTTGCGGTTGCCTGCCTTCCCCCGCATCGGGCGCGGCGCCGATGCAGGGGGCGAGGCCGCCCTCGCCATCCAAGAGGGCATCGCCGCGTCCGAGGTCATGACGGAGACGCTGCCGCGCGACGAAACACGCCCCCGGAGAAACCGACCAGGGAAGGTGAGCCCGAAGACGGCTACAGAGGTCGTCGTAGTCGGCCGACTCGCACGAGCAAGTGCGGCACCCAAGATCCCTCGGTTCAACTCTGGTCGCAATCGCACTCGGCCCTCTCGTTCCGCAGTGCCCCCTAAATATCGAACCCTCAAGGTGTCGATAGGCCGTTTGCCTACTTCAGAAAATCTTCCTACACGCAATACATTCGTTGGACGGGCAAAACAGAGCAGCTAAAATATAAACGCCGTGCTTGTGCCTCACCTGCTCAGTGAGTCCCCGCATCGTGCAGAAAGAATCGCCACATTGCATCCCCGCCCCTTTCGTCCAGGAACACACGCACGGGGCAACAAAGCCCGGGGGGGGGAATCGAGTCCGTCAAGGGCCCTTGGGTCAGAGATACCGCAAAGTGGGCCAGGGGGCGCAATCGTGGCCGTGACATGGCGACCGCGCAGGCGTCTGAAACCCAGGCGAACGAACTCCCCATATAATTTTTTATCCTCGATAAGGAGACAGGGGCGGTCCGCGACACGCAAAAGCACATCCCTGTCATTGGGCATGACATCGATCGCGGCTCGAACGTCGTCCTGGATGCGTTCGGCCCAGGGACTCGCAAACTGACTAAGGCCATCCTCTGTGCACGGCCGCTTTTCCGCAGGTTCAAAAGCAAGGGCCCCAGAGAGCATTGCTAAAATATGCGCGTGCACCCGAGTCCGAGAGGCCCAAGATTGGTGCCAGCCTAGACTACGTATTCGGAGCTCCATTTCGCACTGCACTAATTCCCATGAAGCCGAGATTTTCTAGAGAACACATGCGGGCAGTGACCTCCCCCCGTTCGTTGCGTTCGCATGCGGCACCGCGCATGGCAATCTTACAGAGGGAGGCGAGACAGTGGTCCAGGAGCGAGTGTTGACGGGGGCATATGTATGTATATATATATATATAACTCAAGTGCCGACAGGGGGGTGTTTTGCACTAAACCGATCAGTACCGTGCGCCGCCAGCGTCGCGGCGTGCTGGCAGACCAGAAACCTGCCATGGCATAGAAGGCGGCACCGGGCAGCCGCCATCCTACGCTCAACCTCGATGGCCGCTGAGGCGTCCTGCGTGACGATCGGCCTCAAGTACCTTGTCGCCTCCTCAACTCGTCCGTCGACTCGGCCCTTTGCGATGGCACGCTGGAGCCACCGCTTGCACTGCTGCGAGCCCGTCCCCTGGATCATGAAGCACGCCACCTGCTTGTCGCGATCCTGCGCCAACCCATACTGCGTGAGGCACTCGTCCAGGATGTCATCGCTGCTCTTCATCCTCCTGAGGGCCTCGTCCATGTCGCAGCCGACCTCCAAAGGCGTGACGCGGCACAGGTCATCGGCGTACTTGGACAGCGAGACGTCAATGGTGAAGTCCTCGAAGCCCCCGTGCAGCGGTCCCGTGATCCCCTCCATCGACAGTCGCTGGGACCACTTGTCAACGGGGGCGACAAAGGCCGCCGCGAACGCCTGCACCACGAACGGCCCCCCCATGAGGCCGCCCTCGCCCGTCTTCAAGAAGAGGGCCCCGTCGCTCGCGTCCACCTCCACGACAGACAGGCGGCGCCCGTCACGGCAGAGCGTCTGATTCTGCGGCTCCACCAAGCCCTCGTCTAGGATGACCTCATCGAACCTGTCCCAGGACACGCTGCCGAAGGCGTTCGCCATGTCCTTGAGCGTTGCCACCCACGACCAGCCAGACTGCCTCAGGCGCCACGCCAACACCTGAGTCGCCAGCAGAGCTCCCTCCCTACGTCGGCGGGGGGCGAATCCGTGATCTTGGGGGGGCGAGCTG
>CAUYUJ010003769.1:363294-455794 GCA_963575745.1 Prorocentrum cordatum
TTCCCCAAGTCGTCATCTCCATCGTTGTCGTGGTCGTGGTCGTCGTCGTCATCGTTTTACTTCTCATCCTTCTCCTCCTCCTCCTCCTCCACGTCCTCCTTCTCCTCCTCCTCCTCGTCCTCCTTCTCCTCCTCCTCCTCCTCCTCCTCCTCCTCCTCCTCCTCCTCCTCCTCCTCCTCCTCCTCCCCCTCCCCCTTCATCTTCTTTCCTTCGCCCCCACGCGGGCCCCAGGGATGGACCGAAGAGGCCCTCAAAGGCCACCCCCGCGCTCCAGAGATCTTCCTGTTCACCCTTTGGTGACCGTCTGTTTCACAACATATGTATGTGCATATGTATTAATATATATATATATATATATGTATATTGATGTATGCATACATACACATATGTGCGTGTACATCTATACACGTTTCCTTGCCCAGTGGCCCGTCAACTCTCATGGGCATGGTTTCTGAATGGACTGGCGGGGAGACGCGAAGCGTGCATAATCTGCGGGGTCCGATGCTGGTAACAGTGAAGCTGATGGTGGCGATGGGGATGGTGATGCTGACGGCGCGGTGGAGCAAGGGGGAGAGAAGGCGAAGGACGAGTTTTTTCTACTCGGCAAGGGGGGCCCGTGTGCTGCACAAGGCGTACTACACAATGTCCAACAAGACCGCCGCAGGACCCCGCAAAACCTGTAGTCTTTCTCGGCGGCGACCCTGGGGCACACCCGACCGTGCTGCTCGGGACGGCGGCCGATGGTCGCGGTGACAGGCTAGCGGCGCGGGCGGGCATTCGCTGCACGGGTACATTCGGCAGCGGCGGTAGAGGCAGGGAGTCGGCACGAGCGCACGTCCTCCGCAGGGAGATCATCCAGTATTCGGATGTATTGCTTGGCAAGCATGCTGATCGTCCTCAACGCGTCTCTGCTGCCGCGCGCTCGAAAGCCGCGATCACCATGTGTTCGCTGGCGCTCAACGTGAAGCCGGAAAACGCACTGCTGGAGATGACGCCGTCCACCTTCTCTCTTTCTGCTCCTCCTCCTCTGCGTCGGTGTCGTCAACGTCTTCCGTCACTCCTTCCGTGCGTTTTTCATTTGTTTCGCGTCCACGTTCATGCCGAGCTGGAAGTGTTAGCCTGACTTCGTGTAGATCTTCAGGTAGTCGCCATCCTGTTCGGCGAGCCCCGCTATCATGCTCAGTCACTTCTGGATGATATGTTTCTTGATCCCGCGCTCGATTTTGCCCTGGCACAAAAGTTCGCGGAAGACGTCAAGCTGCAGGTTCTCGGGGTACACCACGCCCGTGACGAAGTCGAGCCAGGCTGGACTGAGCTCCCCGCCATCGCCCAGGCTGCTGTCGGACCGCACGGCGAGCCTGAAGCTGCTACGCTTCGGCATGCTGTCGGTCTGAACGGACGGGAGGCGCTTGGGCATGCATGAAGAAAAACAAACGTTATAAACATAAACGTGTGGCGCTTTGCGCGGATTTCTTGGCTCTGCGCTGGACCACCATCCCTGGCGGCGCCTCCGGCGCCGCCCCTGGCGAGCCGGATCCAAGAAATCCGCGCGGAGCGCCAAAAGTTCATGTTCATAGAGTTTTACCTTCGAGTGCAGAAAACTCGCATGGTAGTCACAAAACGTCCTCTCGCTGAGGTGCTGCACTGCCGCTTGGTGCTGAAAGTCGTTGGACGAGGGTCTTGTAGAGGGCAGCGCATCTCCCCGGGGGTGACCTCCACGGTCTTGCGCGCATCCACAGTCTGGCAGGTCAGCGACCTGCAGCCGTCGCAGGCGTCTCTCGGGTGAGCGAAGTCCTCGGAGTCAGCAGTGCTGACGGATTCGAACGTGGCCTCCTCGTCACGTTCGTGCATGGCGAAGGGCTGCGGTTCGCGCGGGACCGTCGGGTGAGGAGAAATATTAAGAGGAAGGAGGAAGAGGGACGATGCGGAAGAGGAGCGGGGATGAGGAGAAGGAGGAGCCGACGCAACAGCAGCTGCGATGAGGAGGAGGCGAAGGAGAAAAAGGGTAGGAAGACTTCATCCTAATCCGCTCCCACCTCCTCCCTCTGCTTTTCTTTTCCGTCCTTCTCATCCTCCTCCTCTGCGGGTCCGCTCCCAGTCCCTCCCCCCTAGCCCTCCTCCCCCTGTTCGCTCCCGCTCTCTCTTCCTCGTGCTCACAAAGAGGAGGGAAGGAGGGAGACCGAGGATGGAGGACGTGCCGAAGTCGCTGGCCAACCGCCCTGGCCGATCTTAGCAGATCTGTGTGTGAGGGGCAGAGATGTCAGCAGAGGACTTCCAGCACTGTGGGAGTTATGGGTACAAGCTGGGGCCTCCAGAGATCTCGTCTTCAGGGACTTCCGGTGACATGCGGAGACCCGTCGAAGTGAGGAGGGACAGGCCTGAGGACCAGGACGAGAGTACTGATCTTTGCTCCGTTTAGTTGGCCTGCAGCTCGGCGCTCTGCAGAGCCACTGCTGGGGGCCTGGAAATGGGCACCAACACCAGCGCAGGGGGTTGCCTCCACAAGGGAAAGATGATCCTAGATTTCGGTGTTGGTGGTAACAGGTCCTAGATGAACCCCTCCTGCTCCCCCTTCTGCTCCTCCTCCTCATTCTTCTCCTCCTCCTCCACCTCCTCCTCCTCCTCCTCCTCCTCCTCCTCCTCCTCCTCCTTCCCCTCCTCCTCCTCCTCCTCCTCCTCCTCCTTCGCCTCCTCCGCCTTCTCCGCCTCCTCCGCCTCCTCCGCCTCCTCCTCCTCCTCCGCCTCCTCCTCCTCGTCCCCCTCGTCCTCCCCCACCTGTTGCAGGTGCCCCGACAGAAGCGGTGGCAAGCTCTCCTCAATGGACGATGCCATTGTATTGTACAAATCCCGCGTCTCGTGGCCCTACTGCCCGCTCAGGCCTGCGTGCTGGCGTTGTACTTCATGACGGCCTGCAGGGAGGCACCGGGAGCAGAACCTGCAGGAAAAAGACACCGTGGACGCAGGACGGAGGAGGGGTGGACGCCATCGCAGCGCGACGGTTCGGGGAGGGCGGACCTCCCCTACTAATCCGATGCCTTCCGTGGATCCCTCCCCCTGTCGACTCCTGAGAACGCGTTCGGAGCTCCACGAGCGGCGGACCCTGACATTCGGGTCGGGCGACAGGGGGGGATAGCACAGGGGGGGGGTGTTGAGAACCAGCTCACGTAGCTGAGTTTCCCGGCGCCTCCCAGCGCCCGGAGGCGGCCGTGTATCGAGGAAGGGGCCCCTCGGCGGGGCCGAAACCGGCTGCATGCAGCAGATTTCGTAACCCCCCCCTTTCCCAATCCCCCCCTTTCTTGGGAACCCCCAAACCGGGTGGTGAGACACCAGGTGGCGACCTAGAATCCCCCAAAGGTCACCGCTGGGTTTGGGGACGCGGGGTCACCACCGGGTTTTGTGACTCCTGGACCCACCAGTGTCCGGGACATCCTCGGAAAACCGCACGAGTCCCCAAACCGGGTGGTGACACCAACTCGCCCGAGACTCACCGCCAAGTGTTGTCACCACCACGTTTGGGGACTACCACCTTTCGTCCGGCCCGAGACTCCCGAGAAGGCGTTCGGAGCTCCACGAGCGGCGGACCCTGACATGCGATTATGTCGGGCGTGTCCCCCCCCTACAGGGGGGTTTTCGACGAAAATTACAAACACCCCAACAACAGCCCCAAAATGGTCCAAAAGTAAGATGGGGACTATGTTTGGAATATTTTGTGGACCTGTTTGGGGTATTTGGGTTTTTTTTGTTGTTATTATTTTTGTTTTGTTTCCCCCCCAAGAAAAAAAAATCGTCGGAAATCCCCCTGTATGGGGGACAGGCCCGACAGAAGCACGTGACGCCCTCTTCTCTTGCCGTGCGCGGCCCCCCGCCCGGCCCCACCCGTTCCCCGGGGCGGGCTCCGCAGCCCGAGCCGTCCTATAAGTGGCGGCCCCCGGGGCCCGGCGAGGGCCCCCCGAGGCCGCAGCGGGCCCCCAAAAGCCTCCCGTGGTGTGATCTGCTGCTCTACCCTGACTACCTACCAGACCACACCAACCCAACCCGAAGACCCGAATTTCGGGTTGGGGGGGGTATGGGCTCCATATGTGTTTTCTAGATGTTCCCGGACCCCCCCCACTGGAAATGGATGTTAAATTGAGGCCCTCAGGTTGGGTTGGGGTGGTTTGGTGGGTGGTGATAACCAGCCTCGAACGTATCCCTATCCCTAAGATTGACACGCCAAGAGGCGATGACAATCTTAGGGGTCCGCCCTCAAAAGACGAGGGAGCCCCTAAGATTGGCAACGTGGTGAGGGGATGCCCAGCATAGGGATAGGGATGTGTTCCAGGCTGGTAGTGCTCTACGACTCGATCACGTCTGGGAACAGATCCATGTCCTCGCACTCGCGAGCTCTCGGCCTGGACTCTGGGGCAGGGATGCGCTGCGCACGCGCGCGCGGGGCACCTGCACCAAAACCGTCGGCCCGCAGCGGCGGTGGGTTGCGGCCTGCGGCTTTCCGCACCGCGACGCCGCGGACACGGACATGTCTTTTTGCTCGCTCACGCGTGTGTCTTTCGCCCCTGCACAGAATCGGCCCCCAGACTCGACGAAGCCAGGAAAAGGATAACATCGGGCGAAGATGCATCGGGAATCTCTGAGGGCCGGCGGCTCTGGGGGATGTCTCGGCCGCCGCGACCTTCTCAGAGCGTTCCGGAACGCTCTGAGGGCACGCTCCGGGACGCTCTGGAATGGATGTATCCTCGCCTTGGCCCCGTCCTATGTCGCTCGCCCACGCCAAGTCGGTCCCCAGACCTCTGCTGGGGTCTCTCCGGCCCAGTTTCTCACCCCCGATCGGCTTCTGACCGTCCCGCGGCCGATGGCGGATTCCTGACGCGGGCCGGCGGGGGCGGCGCCTTGCACCCCTCGCTCACCGCGTGCTTCGAGAGCTCCCCTGGCAGGACGAGGCGCACCGCGGACTGGACCTCAGCCCCGCGCGGCTCGCAGCCCCCCTGCCCTCACTTCACGGAGCTGAAGTTAGGTCGGGCGTGTCCCCCATGCAGGCGGATCGTGGACTAAGAACACGCAATAGAAAAATATTCCCTGGACTATGTTTGACTATTTCTTTATGTCCTCCCTGTAGAGGGACAGGCCCGACCTAGAACTAAAGCTGTATCAATGTCACGCTGGTCGGACGACCACATCAGCGCGTATGTGCACACACACAACGCGAATCAGCAACGCGCACACTTTGAACGACGACGCGCGCGTCACTGATGCTCTCTATCCCTCCCCACCCCTTCAACCCATCAAGCTTAGGTCGGGCCTGTCACCCACAGGCGGAGCTTGGGCGACAAATTAACAATAATCGAATCATACCCCAACGCACACATATATATATATATATGTATATGTGAATATATATATATATATATATATATATGTGTGTATATATGTAACGAAACAAACACATCGTCCACAGACTATGTTTGATACTATTTTTAAATATTCCTCCTGTGGAGGGGCAGGCCCGACATACCAAGAGGGGGCGGCGGCGGCAGGAGGCGAGGCACCCACGATCTCCTCAGAGGTGCGGGGTCATAACCCTCCGGGACGAGCCGCTTCAGACCTCCCCCTCTTTAGTTGGGATCCCCCCGACCTCCTTGCCAGAGCCCACCCAGACCTCCAAACAAAAACCCAAGGCGACACTTCCTCTGCGGAATCCGTCCCCCCTTCCTGGATTGCAGGGCCCGGCTGCCCTACCTTCGCGGCATCTGAATGGGCGTCCGGACAATTGTGCGCGGCTCTTTGGCGGGGCCTCTGCGGGCGACGACCAAATGGCCCTCGGAGGTTCTTTCGGAGGTCCATTCGGAGGAGGAGGTTCATTCGGCGGAGGAGGAGGAGGAGGAGAAGGAGGAGTAGGAGGAGGAGGAGGAGAAGGAGGAGGAGGATGAGGAGGTGAGGAGGAGGAGGAGGAGGGGGAGGAGGGCCAGAGGAGGAGGAGGGGAGGAGGAGGAGGAGGAGAGGAGGAGGAGGAGGAGGAGGAGGAGGAGGGAGCGGAGGCGGAGGAGGGGGAGGAGGGCCAGGAGGAGGAGGAGGAGGAGGAGGAGGGCCCGGAGGAGGAGGAGGAGGAGGAGGGATCCTTTCGCGGGTTTCCACGGAAAGCTGCTGGGAGGTCCGGCTTTTCTTTTTTTTGGTGGGGAGGGCGGCCTGCGGGGCGCGCTCTGGCCAACCTTTGTCGAGGCCGGCCGTGGGGGCCCAGGAGGCCTCTAGTAAAGGGTCCCTGGGGATCCCTGGGGGCGCTGCTGCGGCCAACGTCGCGGCGAGGGGTGCGCCGGGGGCGGCGAGGAGGCCAAGGACGACGACCGTGTGGTTCGAGGTGGTTCGCAAGACAGGTTTCCTGGCGAGGAACGCCGAGGGCCCCCAGAGCGCAGGCGAGCTTCAGGCGCCAGATCTCGAGGAGCGCCAAGGAGCATCAGAGCGAAGATCTAGAAGATGGCTACCTACCAGACCCCCCCCAACCCAACCCGAAGACCCGAAATTCGGGTTGGGGGGGGTGCGGGTTCCATGTGTTTTTTCGATGTCCCCCGACCCCCCCCCCCACAGCTGGAAATGGAGGGCAAATCGTGGCCTTCGGGTTGGGTTGGGGTGGTTTGGTGGGCGGTGAGGGGGGCGCCCAGGTGCGCCCGGTGGCAACGTCCTGGGGTGCACTCTGGCCAGAGCTTCGGAGCGGGTGCGCGACCGTGCGAGGGGGGAGAGGCCCAGGAGGGCTCTTGTGGAGCTCCGCGCGCGGCTCCTCCTGGCTGCCGAACGTGAAACTGGCGACTGCCGCGGAGGGAGTGCTGTCGCCCTGAAACAACTTCAGCAGGAGCTCGAGCACGAGAAACCTCCCACGAGAAGCCCAACCCTGAGACCCCAGGGCGTCCATTGGTGCTTGGTGTGGGAACGCCGCGCTTTCCACAGCAAATCCACCGACACCCGAGAAGCCCAGGGCACCCCGGAGGTAAGCAGGGTGTGTCTTGGCATGGGTTCCCACTGGGGAGGACGAGGACGAGGAGGAGGAAGAGGAGGAGGAGGAGGGAGAAAGGGGGAGGGGGGGAGGAGGGAGGAGGGGGGAGTGGGGGAGGCGGAGGAGGATGAGGAGGAGGAGGAGGAGGGTGGACGGGGGAGGAGGAGGAGGGGAAGAGGAGCAGGAGGAGGGGAGGAGGGGGGAGGAGGGGAAGAGGGGGAGGGGGAGGGGGGAGGGGGGAGGAGGATGGATGAGGGTGGAAGAGGGGGCAGGAGAGGAGGAGGAGGAGGAGGAGGAGGAGGAGGAGGAGGAGGAGGAGGAGGAGGAGGAGGAGGAGGAGTAGGAGGAGAAGGAGAAGGAGGAGGAGGAGGCGGAGGAGGAGGAGGAACCACCTTGAGCACGCTCGGGCCCTCCAATCGTCTGCGAGGGCGGGGGGCGTGCGCACACACGCCGGAGGACGTGCCACTCTGCGAGGCGCCAGTGGAAGGTGTGCATCGTGACGCTCGGCCAGGGCTCCACGGTGCAGTCAGTCCGCCTCATCAGGATGCGCGGTAAGGATGCGAGGGCCTCGGAGGCCCATGTGGACGTGTTTTTCGAACGAGGTTGGCCGGCGAACGTTGCTGAGGATGGACCGAAGGGGCAAGGACGCAAGGGTCCCCTTAGGAAGGGTGCTCTTCCTTACTATGCGGGTGGACTTGACGAAGGAACAAAAACACATACGCATAAACTGTTGGCGCTCCGCACGCATTTCTCTTGGACTCGCGCTGGATTCCCCTCCCTGGCGCGCGGAGCGCGCCAGGGGCGGCGCCCGGGGCGCGGATCCAAGAGCTCGGCGCGGAGCGACAAATATTTATGTTTGTGTGGTTGTTACCAGCCTGGAACATATCCCTATCCCTATGCTGGGCATCACCTCATCACGATGCCAATCTCAGGGATTCCCTTAGGCTTTGCGGGCGCATCCCTAAGATTGTCATCGCCTTTTGGCGGGTCAATCTTAGGGATAGGGATAAGTTCGAGGCTGGTGAGGCTGTGCCTTCTTCGCGTGACGGCGTCCACCGGACAGCGGAGGCACTGCACACAGGCCTGCGGTGTCCACCACCCGACGCCCCTACGCGCCGCCCGCACGGGGCGGGCGCAAAAGCCTCTGCGCACGCGGGTCCCGCCCGGCCTCACCAGCACGGGTCGGGCCCGCGGCGCACTCGGCAGCAGGGCCACACAGCCGGCCTCCGCTGCCGTAGCATTTGGGCCCCGTGCGCACGGCGAGAGCCGAAGCGTCCAGGCAAGGAACAGCGATGATGTGCGATGCTCGAGCTCGTCCTCATGAGCGGCGCGAGCAACACAATCCCTGGGACATGCACCCGTAGGGGGCTGGGCGTGGGCACGCCTGCTACCTAGGCAGTGCGCGCAGCTCCAGATACCTCCCCAGCGATGCCACTCCCGACCGACGCCCAGGAGGGGGTCACGGGGGGACGCTCTGGCAAAACAGACAGACTCGAAGCAGGTGCCACCGTGGAGACGAGGCGGCCAGGGAGGTCCCACAGTACTTCTTGAGCTGCGCTGTGTGAAAAGAGAACGTGATGCAGGAGCTGGTGGGCGAGCAAGTGGACCACCGACGCGCACTCTCACTCCGTGGGCTGCCTGGTGCCTCGTCGAAACGGGTTCGCTGCCAAGTCACCGAGCCTGACTGATGTGACGTTGGTTAAGGCTGCGCTACACCACAACCACCTGCAGCTGTGGCAAACGGCGTAACACCCAACCACATCAAGCTTCGAATTCACACTGCGCTCCCGTGCGGGATGTTCCAAATCATACCAGAAACTCCCGGATATGATTTCGGAAATTATGGGAGGCAGTTGTATGCCAACCTCATACCACCGTCAAAACGTTCGAAAGGTAGACTTGAGCAGACATGTCATGCAGCGTGCCCCTCAACACTGGATACAGCAGAAACTTGCAAAGGAACGATACAGATACATCCATAGCGTACACACATGACATGAGATGCTGATCTGCATCAGATTCCCCCCGCCCAGATGTCTCGCCTCCCGCGAAGTCATGGTCTCGCGCTTCCCCAGGCGACAAAGTCGATTTGCTTCATCTGGCAGCGGGCGCGCTGGGCGCTGCCACTCCGCCCGCGCTCCTCCCCGAGCGAAACGTGACCTCCCTTGGCCTGCCCCTCCTCCCCCGCCTCCTCCTCCTCCTCCGCCTCCGCCGCCGCCTCTTGCTCTGCCTCCTCCTCCGCCTCCCCCATCCACCCTGCGCATCCCCCCCCTCTCCTGGTCGCCCCGCCTCCTGCTCTGCCTCGTCCCGCCCTCTCCTCCGCCACCCTCCCCCTCAAAACCCTGCCGCTGCCCGAGCTGCCCGCCGGCAGCTCGAGCCTCTGGCCGGAACTCTGCAAAGAAATCGGACCTGTCACACCCATCAATCGGTTCCTCCTCCGCTCCTCCATCCCCCAGACATCCGACGCCGCGATGTTGCTCACGACGCGGCTCCCCTGAGGTCGTCTCGCCGTCAGTAAGAGGCGGAGGGGGAAAGAGAGAGAGAGGGAGAGACAGGGGAAGAAATATAGAGAGAGAGGGGGAGCAGGCCTCACGACACTGGCATCGTCCGCCGCCGCCCCGTCCCCCCGCTCTCCTCCATCCTCTCTCGATATGCGTGCTCCTCCTCCTCCCTCATCCTGCTGCTCGTTCCCCATCCGCCCTCCCTCTCACTTTTCCTCAATCCTCCTTACCTCCTTCACCACCTTCTTCCAACATCCGTATATATGTCCATTATACTCCCCGTTACCCTCTCTATTAGCCTCTCCGCTATCCTCTCCATTATCCCCAATTCCCAAGCACCCGTCTTCTTATTCTGATTCGTTTGCATCTTCTATGCCGCATCCTCCTCCTCATTCCCCTCCCTGGACGTCTCTGGAGCTCAGCACAGCCTCCTACGTGGACCGCCTGGATACCCCTACAAACCAATCGCTCCCCCCTCCCTCCCCCACCCACACACAAACACCCACACACACACACACACGGGCGCACAATCTCACGCACACACACACACTCACAAACAAACACACACACAGACACACGCACGAACAGACCCAAACACCCACACACACACACACACACACACACACGCACGCGCGCACACACGCAAGCACACACATCATCCTCGCTGGTGCGGAGGTTGCAATATTCGTCTCATCCGCATCCCCCCTCGTTCTCCCTATCATCTTCTTTCTATGTCGCCCCCTCCCTCCCCTGTCCTCCTCCGCCCCTTCCTGCTGCTGATCATCAGCAATATCATCTGCATCCGAACTACCATCACCATCACCATCCTCAGTATCATAAGCCAACTCAGCATCAACAGCCACTTCATCACCATCACCTTTACACACACCAACACCAGCACCATCATCAAAACCACTATCGTCATCACCATCATCATCACCATGATAGCCCGTACCATCACCATCAGCAATATCAGTCACACCATCACCATCCATCACCATCACCAGTACCACCATGCTCCTCGTCATCATCATCACCATCAGCATCATCATCATCAGCAGCATCATCACCATACATAATCATAAACATCAACATCAACTTCATCATCATCGCCCCCCTCCTCATACCGTCGACAGCAGCGTCATCACCAGCGCAACATCAGTCCCACCACACGAATCATGGTACTCAGCATCAGTATCACCATCATCATCGCCATCATAGCGTCACCATCAAGAGTACCATAACCATCGCCAGCATCACGAGCGTTATCCTCATTCATAACACTATCACCATCACAATCACCATCACCATCATCACCAACCCCATCGCCATCGGCAACACCCATAGCAAAACGAGCGTCACCATCAGCATCACCAGCACCATTTGCATTGGCGTTGTCATCGAAATCAGTGTCATCATCACCATCATCAGTATAACCACTCACATGTCCACCGTCATCACCATCACCAACAACATCACCATCACCCTCAGCCTCACCATCCGCATCACCCTCAACATCATCAACATCACCATCACCAATATCGTAACCAGCAAGGTCACCGTCAACAAACTCAACATCGGAATCATCAGCAACCTCATCCTCATCAGCACCATCAGAATCAACGTCAGCATCGTAATCATCATCAGCTTCGCCATCACCGAAATCAGCACCACCATCACCATCAACAACACAATCACCATCATAATCTCGACCGTCATCAACATCTTCATCACCATCATCTTCAACAACATAATCAACATCATAATCGTCAACAACCTCAAACCACACCATCATGATCACCGTGATTGGCATCGAAATCATCATCATCATAACCATCACCATCGTCGCCTTCATCATCAACCGCATCGCCATCGTCATCGGCATCAACACCATCCACCTCAGCATCACCACCGTTATCACCATCGTCACCAGCAGCATGATCAGCGGCATCAGCATCAGAATCAGCATCATCACAACCATCATCAGTAATTATCATCATCCACGTCACCAATCATCATCATCGTCGTCATCGTCATCACCATCGTCATCGGCATCAGCATCCGCATCACCATCATCATCAACATCACCATCCATAATCAGCAGTACCTCCAGCATAGTCAGCATCACCAGCATCCGCATCCGCATCATCGACACCATGATCAGCACAACCATTTTCATGATGAACACCAATACCACCGTCAGCAACAGCAGCAGCAACAACATCTCTCTCTCTCTCTCTCGATATATATATATATATATACATACAAATCCATGTATCGCTCCCCACTCTTGGCCCTTCCTCGCCCCCTCCGCTTCTCCCTGCCCCCCCCGAACCTGGAGGCAGCCGCCGATGCGAGGCGCCCACGAGAGGCCGCCCCGCGAGGGTTTGGGCGGGGGGTGGAGCGGCTCGCGATGCGCTCGAATGAGTCCCCGACGCACGACTCCATGACCAGCATGGCCTGGGGCTTTGGATGAACCCTGGAAACGACAACGCCGTTTAATCATCATTACCTCAAGTCACAATCGTCATCATCAACAACAACATCATCATCATCACCATCGTCACCACGTCATCATCGTCACCACGTCATCATCATCAACGTCATCATCGTCATCATCATGACCAGCATGGACTGGGGCTTCCTCTCCAAACGACACGAGTCAACGAAACTTGTAACTTTTCTACCCGATTCGTTTGTCGCTTTCTTTTTCTTACCTGTTAACTTCCCGCCGCGCCGAAAGGTGGGCCCTGGAAAAGACAGTCTCTTTCCCGGTTCTGCGTGGCTGTTTTTCTTGCTTGTTTCGACGCCGTTTCCTTTTAGCGCTTCTCTCGCTATTATGTTTCGTTCTGGCTCCGGTTCCACTCCCGGAGCCGTGTTTGTTACCCTTTCTGGTCGCCGATGTTTTGCCGTTTCCATGTTCACGACTTTTTCGGAAAGGGTGAAAGAACGGCCCTGCCGTTTCTGGGGCCCACTAAGGGCGCTCTTGTTCGAGAAGAGGACTCCATTCGGCGGCGAGCGAGGGGGGGGAAGGAGAAGGAGGAGGGCTTCTCCACAGAAGGCGGCGGGACTTCTCAGAAACCCTCGCGCCTTCTGAGATTGTTCTGTCTTCGGGGAAGGCTTGCAAAACTCCTCCGAGGCCGGGGGGCTTCCGAGCCTCCTGAGAGGGCCTTCTCCTTGTCACTTCCCCCTCGCTCGCCGCCGATCCACGACCAGCACGGCGACGAGATGAAGGCAGTCTGATGCGAGATGGCACAGCGACCCCGCCGAATTGGCTGGCGCAGGGCGCCAGCGCGAAGCGCTGCAGCGGAAACGAGGGCGCTGCCGCGCGACCTTACGAGGAATGCTTAACGCGCATACGTCAGTAGACACGACCCCGTTTTTCTGCATCGCTCCTCCTCCTCCTCCTCTTTTTCCTCCTCTTCCTCTTCCTCCTACTCCTCCTCCTCCTCCTCCTCCTCCTCCTCCTCCTCCTCATGTGGGGCGCGCTAAAATCTTAGGAAGGGACGACTGATGAGAAACACAGTTCTTCACTGTAGCCGCCGGCTGCCGCCTGGCGGCCCCGACGACAACGACGACGAAAACAAGGAATACGTGTGCAGTCGCCCACTTCCCTCTCGTCCCTTCGACCCTCCCTGGGCATTTCTCAATCGCTTGGTCGCACGTGCGTGGATCACAGTGGCGATAGCGATAGCGACGACGACGAAGGTGACGATGACAATGGCGATGATGGTCATCGTCATCGTCAACGTCACCGTCGTCGTCATCTGGGGAGACCGACAGGTGCCAATACCGCCACTCCCCAGACCCCTCTGCGTTCTGACCAGGACTTCGGGGCGAATCCAGCGGTGGCGACGAGGGCCTCCCAGGCCCCAAAAGAGAAAGCGGGCGAAGGGTAGCGGTATCATCGTCATCGTCATCGTCATCAACTGATCGTCGTCATCGTCAACGTCATCGTCGTCGTCATCGTCATCGTCAACGTCATCGTCATCGTTATCGTCAACGTCATGGTCGTCGTCATGAGTGTCGTCATCGTCAACGTCATCGCCATCGTCAACGTCATAGTCGTTGACAACGTCATCGTCATCGTCAACGTCATCGTAATGGTCTGGTCATGGTCATCGTCATAAGCATCCTCGTCGTCGTCGCCAACGCCATCGTCAACGAAGCGGGCGCCAAACACACGGATCGGGGAAGGTCTTCGGACGCCAGGAAGGGGTATGGGAAAAATGGTTACAATGAAAGGGGCACCAGGACACACAAATGAATACACACAAATTCCAGGAATCCACCTATTCTCGCATATGTTCAGGATTTTCGTCTTCCCCCAAACTGCCCATGTCTGTCCATACGTTCTTGGGAATCGACGATTCGTTGTGTCTGTGCGTTTCCCTTCTGAACACTGCCGAACAACAAATGTTGCCCCAAACCGACAGCGGCCGCTGCTGGGCAGGCGGCTTGTTGTCTTCCGTGAACAAGACCCGCGGGGGCGCGGCCAGCGAGTCCTGCTCAAAACGAGCCCATTCTTTCCGTCCCCATTCCGATCGGAGACAGGGGCCCTCGCCCCTCTCCGCGCACGCCTCGTCCTCCTCTTCGTCCTCCTCTTTCTCATTCCCTTTTTCCTCCCACTGTTCTTCCTCCCTCCTCCTCCCTCTTCCTCCTCCTCCCTCCTCCTCCTCCTCCTCCTCCTCCTCCTCCTGCCTCCTCCTCCTCCTCGCTCCTCCTCCTCCTCCTCCTCCTCCTCCTCCTCCTCCTACCTCCTCCCCCTCCCCCTCCACCTCATCCTCCTTCTCCGCCTCCGCCTCCTCCCTCCTACCACCTCCTCCTCCACCCCTCCTCCTCCTCCTCCTCCTCCTCCGTCACCCCTCCTCCTCCTCCTCCCCCTCCCACTCCTCCACCTCCTCCTCCTCCACCTCCTCCTCCTCCTGCCTCCTCCACCTCCTCCTCCCTCCTCCACCTCCTCCTCCCTCCTCCTCCTCCTCCTCCTCCTCCTCCTCCTCCCACCTCCTCCTCCTCCTCCTCCTCCTCCCACCTCCCTTTTCGTTCCTTTTCTTCCTCCTCCTCCTCCTCCTCCCACCTCCCTTTTCGTTCCTTTTCTTCCTCCTCCTCCTCCTCATCATCATCATCATCATCCTTCCGCCTGCTTCCCAAGTCCCTCCTCCCTCCTCCTTCCTTTGTTCCTCATCCTTGTCCTCCTCCTCTCCTCCTCCTCCTCCTGCTCCTCCTCCACGCCCGCGCCCTCCTCGACTGACGGAGACGGAGCGGGGGGTGGTTTGGTTTTATGTATTTTGTTTTTTGGTTCTCGCCCGTGCCCTCCACCTCGAGAGTTGGAGGGGGAGCCGGGGGGTGTTTTACTTTCTGTGTCGTGATGCGTTTTCTGTCATTAGCGTGCAGCCAAAACTTTACACACGTTCGACCAAACACGTTGGATAAACCCTGGTGAATTAATTTGACATCGTGGATTCGAACACAAAGCCGTCGGGGAGCGGGGGATGTCACGCTGCTTCGTCGAAGGGGCATTTTCTTGTCGCGCCTTTTTCTGCATCGGATCCGTGTCGACCGCGTCGGTTCCGCGCGAAAGCCGCGCCGGGTCCGCGTCGAATGCACGTCGGATCCACGCCGGGAACACGTTGGACACAAGAGGGGACGACCATTGACAGGAAACGCACGCACCCCCGAACATGCAACGTCAGGAATGGTTTTCCCCCCCTCCCTCCGCGATTTGCTTCAGCTCGCCACCTCCGCCGTCGAGCCATGGGGTGCCATGGGTTGCCGCCGCGGTGGTGTTCGGCGCGCCAACGGGCGCTCCGTGCCTCTGGATGGCTGAGCCCGGAAAACATCGCTCTGCAATATGAGCAGGGCGGGGTACCGGTTGTTACCCACGCGACGTTGCAGAGGATTCGGGGGTCAGGGAACAGTCGGGGAGGCGTAAGACTCGGGTGAGGGGGACTCGGCTTGGCCTGACGGGGCCATCATGGAAATGACGACACCCAGTCTGCAATTTGCCGCGACCTCCCGTTGCAAACATCCCACGAAAACTGGACCGTCAACATCGAGGACGCGCTCGTCAAACAAAAACCGGCAGACCCGAGTTCTGGCTTACTCGAGTCTTACGCTTCCCCGAAACAGGGAGGAACATGAGGAGGAGGACGAGGAGGAGTCATGGAGCCATGGATCCAAGATATGCACGGTGCACACCGCGCGCAGGCGGGCCGCAATGGCAGGCAACCGGCACCCCCGACCTCCCCCCCATTACGGGAGGAAGCGGCTCCGAAGGCGCGCGCACCGACGAGCAAGGGATAGGCAGCTACCTCGTCGCCCAGCGACTTGCCCCCAGCCGAAAAGGGCGTGGCGCGTAGGGGGCATTCGGTTCACCTCGTCACTGCGGGGTGCTTCCCGACGAACAACCCCAGCCCAATCAGCTGGCATGCGCATCTGGGTTTTTCCCCCAGGGCGCGCGGGCACAAGGCCACCATGGGACTTACGGGCCATATGACCCCGCCCCCCAACCGAATGCGCATTCCCCCTGTGCCTGGTACCCAACTCCAGGTCACGAAGCGTGGCTAACGCCGCTGCCACAAGCAAACTGCCACGTGGCTGGTACTAAAAAGCGCGAGCCCGTTTAGCTGCCCTCAGTCGTCGAATGCAGCCGACTCTGACGGTGTGCCCCGAGGAGTGTGTATGGCGCTGACACCATGAGAACTGGTGCCAGGCCCCACCCTGGAGGCAAGGAGTCGGAAGAGGAGGAAGACGAGGAGGAAGAGGAGGAAGAGGAGGAGGAGGGCGAGGATAAAGCGCAAACGCGATAGCTCCACCTCGAGCCATCCTCACAATGCCCGTCGGAAAAGAGAGGAAGGGGGAGTACAAGCGAGGAGAGAGGAGGATTAATCAGCATAATTACAAGGGGCTTTGCGGAAAGCTGGCGCGCCCATTCCGGTATTATTCGAAGGTCTGCGTCGGCCCTCGCATCCCCTTCCACGTCGCCTGCTTGGAGATGCGCAGCTTGGGGTGCACCTGCTTCAAGACCTCCCGACGGGCTGGCGTGACTGGCGAAGGTGGGCGGCCAAGGTCATCCTCCTCCATTCCTCCATTCATCCATTCGTCCATTCTTCCATTCCTCCATTCCTCCTCCTCCTCTTCCTCCTCATCCTCCTCCTTCTCATAGTAAACCCTCTCTCTATATATATATATGTATATATATATATATATATATCCTCATCATCCTCCTCCTCGTCCTCGTTATCCTCCTCCTCCTCCTCTCATTATTGTTGTTCCTCTTCTTGTTCCTCCCCCTCCGCTCCCTCCTCCTCCATCTCCATCTGCATTTCATCTTCCTCCTTCTCCTCATTCTCGCGTGCGTTCTCATCTCATGATTGCCTGGACACTCTAGATCCCGATGGAACGCTGACACCCGAGCGCCTTCAAGCCCCCGGTTCCCGTCTTGACTCCTCCTCCTCCTCATCATCATCCTCCTCTTCTTCCCCCTTTTCTTCCGCTCCACCTTTCCTCCCCTCGTGCATTCCCGGTCCCTTCTTCTTCCTCCAAATACTCATCATCTTCCTCATTCCTACTCCCTCCTCCTCCACCAAACCAATCCTTGTCCTCTCAATAACCCTTTATACTTCGACCTGTTTCTTCTCCTCGGATGCCCTGACGCCGCGGGCGTGACGCCCCCATGGCGTGGCAAAGAAATAGGCGGAGGAGGAGGATGGGGAGGAGGAAAATGACGGTTGGGGAGGAGGAGGAGGAGGAGGAGGAGGAGGGCGGGGGAAGAGGATGCGGATGAAGAGGACCATTGAGTCATGGAGAGCGAAAAAGCGAACCCGCGCGAGAGGACTGCCTCAGGAAAAGCAATGCCCCCTCTGCCCCCGCACGGGGAAACCACCCTCCTCACGCGCATGGGAGGCCACTCGCGCATCGGCGAGGCACTCACGCAACACGGTCGAAGTGCAGGTCAGCGCCTTGTCGCCCCGCGATTCGTCACTCATGCGTGATGGCGGTGGTGCGCAGGGGGACGGTCGGTCCACCTCCTCACTGTGAGACCCCAGGCAAAATGCCGCGGGGCGGGACCCACAAAAACGAGCTGGCAGGCTGACACCAAGCCGTGCAGCGTACATGGCATTGCCCTTGTCCCCGCGGCGTAGGGCCTAGCACCAGAATGCGGCAATCAGCAGGGCAGTAACAGACCCCCCCGCCGCGGGGAAGAGGAGTAGGATGAGGAGGAAGAGGCGGAGGAGGAGGAGGAGGAGGACGGTGGGGGAGGAACATGATGATTGTGGGGGAAGGGGACGGTGGGGGAGGAGGGCGCGGAGGATGGAGGACGGTGGGGAGAAGGAGGAGGGGGAGGAGAAGCAGGCGGACGAGGAGGAGGAGGCGAAGCAAGAGGAGGAGTAGGACTGTGTGCCCGGTCATCGCCGAACCCCTTCAAGGCAGTCTCCTGGGGATGCGCCGGGAATCTTCGAGAACGGTTGGGTCTGGAGAACGTGTCGGGCGACGCGGCCATGCAAGAGCGCTCCAGCACGCACTGGGAGCGTTCCAACACGCTCTGGAAGGTTCCTTCCTCGTGCTCCTGCTCCTCCTGCTCCTCCTCCTCCTCCTCCTGCTCCTCCTGCTCCTCCTCCTCCACCTCCTCCTCCTCCTCCTCCTCCTCTCTCCCCTCCTCCTCTCCTCCTCCTCCTCCTCCTCCTCCTCCTCCTCTCCTCCTCCTCCTCCTCCTCCTCCTCCTCCTCCTCCTCTCCTCCCTCCTCCTCCTCCTCCTCCTCGTCCTCCTCCTCCTCCGCCTCCTCCTCCTCCTCCTCCTCCTCCTCCTCCTCCTCCTCCTCCCTCCTCCTCCTCCTCCTCCTCCTCCTCCTCCCCCTCCCCTTTCCCCTCCCCCCTCACCTCCCCTCCTCCCCCCTCCCCTCCCCCTCCCCCCTCCCTCTCCCCCTCAGCCGCCTCTACCTCCGCCTCCACCTCCGCATTCGCCTCCAACTCCTCCTCCTTCTCCGCCGCCTCGGCCTCCTCCACTTTCTCCTCCTCCTCCTCCTTCTCCTCTCCTCTTGCTCTTGGGCAAACTCCTTTAACTCCTCCTCCTCCTCCTCCTCCTCCTCACCTCCTCTTCCTCCTTCTCCGCCCCCTCTTTCCTCCTCCTCCTCATCCTCCTCCTCCTCCTCCCACTCCTCCTCCTTCTCCTCCTCTTCTTCCTCCTCCCCAGGTATCAGACATGCGGAGTTTTGTCCAACACGGCCCCCCAAGAATCTGGGGCATCCGAAGGGACCGGCTTCGCATCCTGTGCCGCTCTCTGACGGTCCTGGGGCCTGGCTAGGGCCCCCAGAGACCACAGACGGCCAAAAGCCCGCCGTCGTGATTCTTCAAGACGCGAGGATGGCAGGGCCCTCCTCCTCCTCCTCCTCCTCCTCCTCCTCCTCCTCTTCCTCCACTAAGTGCCTTGAAGATGTAGCTCGCGTAGGAGGCGTGCGACTTCTTCTTGCGCCTCACCGTGCCCTCCTGGCGCTGCCGGCTCGGGCGGCCGATCGCGCCGCCGACCGCGGGGCTGTGGCCCAGCGAGCGCCTCGTGAACGAGCAGCGGGGAAGGCAGCTTCTGATACGTCGTCTCGCTTGGTCTCACCAAACAACGGCGCAAACATAAACGGTCGGCGCTCCGCGCAGAGCTCCAGCAGCTGCTGGTCATGCATGTTGGTAAGATTCGAAGGGGCCCTGGGACACACAAATAAATGCACAGACGCACAAATAACATGATCCTACATATTTTAAAATATGTTTGGGAATTTCGTCTTCCACCCCCTTTCCATATGTTTTGCATATTCTCCTGGGAATCGTCGATGCATTGTGTCTATGTGCTTTTGCCTCCTGACGATTCTGCGCTCGCAGAGCCCAGGTCACTTCCTGCGCAGAGGTCGAACACTACGCTCCCGGGTGCGGCTGAACAATCCATCGACTGCGTCTGCCACGATTTGAGCTTGAAAGACACGGTTTGGAATGGACGAAGAACAAGCGGGAGCGGGAATAAGCGGATAAAGAAGCGGCGAGGCACAGCTGCATTAGAGCATCCCGCGGCTTGGACACCATCGGGAGCTGGAAAACTAATCGGCATATAGGTGGAAGGCGACGGACATGCTACGAGGCATTGTTTCTAGAATACCGTCTACGCAATTACGACAAGTTGGTGGCTATTAAACCCGACTGCGGGGCCATTGAGCCACAAAAGGCAAGATTAACCGTAAAATGGATTGAGCAAGATTTCAACGGCATCATGCCTGAATCGCCTGGTTTTCGAACTCACAATCGTGAACGTCGTCGTCGTCCTCGTCGTCGTTCCACGGCGCGGTCGTCGTCGTGGGAGAATCGGTCGGTCGGACGGGCGGGCGGGACACGCCGGCGTCGTGGCGGTCTGGCGGGCGAGCGGGACATGTCGTCGTCGTCGTCGCTTGCCGGCGCCAGTGTGGACGAGGGTTCGAACCTTCCCCCTCGACTTTCTGTGTTGGGGGGAGGGCTCGAACTGGATCGACCGGGCCGAAACTGATCCTGCAAATGGGCTCAACCTTGAACGCCCGCGCCAGCGTCGCCGCCGCGGCGTAGCGGCGAGAGACTGCGATGCTTCTCTCTCTCTCTCGATCTCTCCCCGCCTCCGACTCTCTCCACCGGCCCCCCGGGCGAGGCGGAGAGTGGCGTCCTTCTCCGCACCCGGGGGCGGCATCTTTGTCTTCTTCTCCTGGGGAGGGGGAGGAGGAACTCAGAGATCCGATGCCGTGATTTTGTCAACGCCCGGTCCCCCCAAGTCTCGACCCATTCCCCAGGACCGGTTATTCATCCTGAGTCGTTTTCTGACGGTCCTGGGGCCCGGCGAGGGCCCCTAGAGGCCGAAAATTGAGAAAACCTCCGTCTTGATTTTTTCGATACGTTGGATCTCTGGGAATAGCAGCGGAGGGGGGGGACGAGAGAGAGGTGGGTGATTGCGACAGCGCGCCCGAATCGGAGAAACGCGCACCACGGCCACGAGGAGATGCCGACGGCGACGCAGACCGGGCATGTGAACAATACCAGGGCGAGGCGAGGGGGGGGGGGAGTGAGGATGAGAGGAAGCGGGGCAGAACAGAGAGAGAGAGAGAGAGAGAAACAACAACAAAAACGAGAGAGAACGAGAGAACACGAGAGAGAGAGGGAGATAAAGAGAGAAAGAGACAAAGCGAGGGAAAGTGCTTACAACATACGCATGGACATACAGGAGGAGATACTCCTCCGCTGGGGAAACACCAAAACGCGTCGATGCCGCTACTCCCCAGACCTCTCCCGGGGTGCGTCCGGACCAGGATTTCGAGGCGAATCCAGCGGTGGCGACGAAGGCCTCCCAGGAGGCTCCCGCAAGGGGGAAACCCGGGGGACGGGTAGCGGCATAGGCTAGGTGGAGGCCAGTCCACAAGAAACCTTCCACAAGAAACCCAACCCTGAGACCCCAGGACGTCTATGGATCTCTGGCGTGGGAACGTCACGCGCTCCACAGCAAAACCTCGAAACCCAAGAAACCCATGGCACCCTGGAGGGAAGCAGGGCGTTTCTTGGCATGGGCCTCCACTGTAGGGGCAGGCGAGCCCAGAATCGAATCGATAAGTCGGATCGGCCATCGAAATGGATCAGATCGGCGGAAATCGGCGGCCGAGTCGGGAGAAGTCGAATCGGTGGAAATCGGCAAGCCAACGTGCCTCCAAAAGCCGCATCGAATCGGAATCGGAAGCCACCGAAGATCGAACCGAACCAAATCGAAGGAATCGCAACGAGCCCTGTAGGGGGTACTGCAGGTCCGTGCCGTGTCGACCCTGGCGTTGGTTCCTGACACCGCGCTGGATCGTTCAACCTTGAACGATCGGCCGTCTCCGCAACGTCCGATCGTTCACCATCGACCGATTCTGGGCCGCCGTCGGCGTTCAACGTTGAACGTCGGCGGCGGGGTCGCCGCCTGTCGACACGACGCGAACCTACCGTACCTCCTCGTCCTCCGGGTCTCCGCTGCGAGCTCGGAGGGCCCGCGGCCAGGCGCGGCGGAGGACGCTGCCTGCGGGGAGGCCCGGGCCCCGCAGCCCGAGAGGGCGCGTGCGGCGGCCCGCAAACGCCCGCGGCACCGCCTCCTCCTCCTCCTCCTCCTCCTCCTCCTCCTCCTCCTCCTCCTCCACCTCCTCCTCCTCCTCCTCCTCCTCCTCCTCCTCCTCCTCCTCCTCCTCCTCCTCCTCCTCCTCCTCCTCCTCCTCCTCCTCCTCCTCCTCCTCCTCCTCCTCCTCCTCCCTCCTCCTCCTCCTCCTCCTCCTCCTCCTCCTCCTCCTCCTCCTCCTCCTCCTCCTCCTCCTCCTCCTCCTCCTCATGGCTGGCACCAAGGGGGGCGAGGGGCACCAGCAGCTGCCCGAACATGACTGGCACCGAGGAGTGCGAGGGTGAGGGAGGGGGGAGCCCAAAGGTCCAGCGTATGGGAACGAATCAATACGGTTTTTTTTCTCAATTGTCGGCCTCTGGGGGCCCTCGCCAGTCCCCGTTACCGTCAAAAAACGACTCAGTATGAAAAAACGGTCCTGGGGATTGGTTCGAGACTTCGAGGGACCGCGCATTGGAAAAATCACGACATCGGATCTCTGGGAGAAGGCCCGAGGAGGAGCCGGAGGAGAGGGGGAGGACCAGCATTCCCACCGCAGAAATCGCCCCCCCCCCCCCCCCCCCCCAGCCTCTGCAGGGTCGAGGACACAGGCGTGACGGCGAGAAGCATCCCAGAGGCCACAAAAGCGCCCAACAAACCTGGATCATCGACCAACGGATCTCGATCGATGATGACGACGTCGCAGGATCAGCCAGCATTGCATCGCTAAATCGGCTCAAATCGGACTGCACGTCGCATCGGGAGCCGAGCTCGAACCGAATAATCGACCGCGCCACAATGCACAACAGCGCCACACCAGCATCGAGCCACATCGGATCGTCCGAGCATCGGAATCGAGCCCGATCGGGCCCGCAGGAGCCCGCAGCACTTCGGATCGATCGGAGCGAGAGGAAACCCGCGAGCCTGGATCGACGCAGACGACGACGGCCGCCGCCCTCCTTGAGCGCCATCCCGGGCACACGCGGGAAGTGCGGCGGGGCGGGGCGCGACGCCCGGCGTAGCCTACGCACTAGCCAGGGGGGGGATCCCCTGCCGACTGGGCTGAGCGTCGCCTGAGCAGCGGCGCGCGGTGGGGGAGCCCCCCCCTGCGACAACGGTTGAGATCCCCGCTCCGTCTGAAGGGCACCGAGAGGCGGCCCGGCCGAGGGAGAGGAAGGGGCATGCTCGGGGAGACGCAAGACTCGGGTCAGGGGGACTCGGGTTGGCCCGGCGGGGCCAGCAGGAAAATGACGTGACCCAGTCCGAGACTCGACGCGAACTGCCGCTGCAGACATCCCACGACAACTGGACCGTTGAACAGGACGGGCTCGTCAGAAAGCGTCGGCAAATCAGAGTTCTGGCGCGATCGAGTCTTACATTTGCCCGAAATGAGAGCAGTAAGGAAACAAGAGGCCGTGGCGAGCAGGACGCAACAACACGCGGATGCGACAAAGCGGGGACAGGGGAAGCGACAGAACGGGGGGACAGGACGCAAATCCGCCGATCCGGCGTGTGAGTTTCAAAGACCCTCAGATATACCCTGAGCCTCAGTTCTTGAGCTTCAGCTCTGCTGGGGGGGTGGGTGCTGGGGTGGCTCAGCCAGGGGGGGGGGTCGAGTCAATTTTCTTTGCAAAATCCGAGCTCCAGCTCACTCCGGGTCGGCCCCTCGCCCCGGAGAGCTCGAACGCGGGTTCATGAAAAACCCAGCGGCCGACCAGACGGCCCAAGAGGGCCCTGAGTGGCCGAAACATCGCTCCAAGACACTCAATATGTTCCTCAGACGGCTCCAGAAGCCTCCAACGTACCCTCCCGACACCTCCTGAGAGTGCCCAAAGACGGAAAATCTGTCCCATTCCCTGAGGAAAAGGTTTTTTGTTTGCATGTTCGCTTCTTCGGCCTTCGCAATGTCCAACACGGCCCAAGAGACCCCCAAAGCAGGCCCAGGGGCTCTCAAGAAGCCCCAAGTCGGCCGAAGAAGGGCCCAAGACGGCCCGGGAGGCGCCCAAGGCAGCCCAAGCGGGCCCCAGGACGGGCCCAAGAAGCGCCCAAGACAACTCCATGACGGCCGAAGAAGGGCCCAAGACGGCCCAAGAGGAGCCCAGGATGCACCAAAATGGCCCTAGGAGCCCCCAAGAAACAAGGGCCCAAGACGGCCCAAGAGGAGCCCAGGAGGCACCAAAATGGCCCTAGGAGTCCCCAAGAAACCCCGATAGGCTCTAAGTGGCCCTCAAGAGGCCCCAAAAGGCGCCCAAAAGCGCTCCCGAAGGTTTAAAAATTACCTCTCACACACCCCCAGGAGGCCTCCAGGATGCCTCTTGCATGCCCCCCAAGAAACCCAAAAGGCCCCCAAGAGGCTCAACAATCACCTCCAAGACGCCCCCCCAAGAGACCTCGAAGATGCGTCGTAGAGGCCCTTCAGGAAGCCCACGCAATGCCTCCAAGCTGTTTTTAACCACTTACGTTTGAATAAACGCGCTGGGGCGAAATCGCCCTTCTGACAGCGGGATCGTCCCGGATCGGCGGCACCGGCCAAAGGCCTCTTCAATACATATGCGACCGCGGGAAGGACAGCATCAATCTTCTCGCGGACAAAGCTTCAATCACCGCGTCGCTTGTACGGCTCCCGTGGTTCATGTTGCACCCGCCTCCAGCCCGCAGTGCACGAGCCTCTGCATCCGCTTTACCCCAAAGGCTCCACAACCGACGCAAAGCCCTGCTGGTCCGCAGGGCAGACCGTCACAGGATCCGATCCGGCCAAACACTTTCAGACGCCACGTGGGACAACGAGGGACACTACGGTCGGGGGCGGCCGAGAGGGGGGCGTCCTAAGGGGGGGGCCGGGGACGTAACGAAATACGAAGAGGCGCCATGAAATCTGGGGAGATATCATGGTCCCCGCCATGTTACCCCCCCCTGGTCATCACCCCCCTCTTGGCAGCCCCCGACACGGGGGGCGCTCTTGCGTCTGGCGCGCCAGCTCTCGGTCCACCGTCGCGGGCTCGAGGCTCGAGGCTGCACCACGCCCGGGCGGGGGCACGAGCAGGTGCACCACCCCTGAAGAGTGCACCCAGCACGAGGGGGGGCTTGACCACGATCGGGTACAGGGTCGCGAGTAAGCACTCGACCTGGATCATGGCGCCTCGGGCAGCTGCACGACCACCGGCTGGGGCACAGTCGGTATGCGGTGAAGGAGGGGGGGAGGGTGGGAGGGGGGGGCGATGGCGACCAGTTGCATGTTCACGATGCAGCACGCCGTCATGTGCAAGCGTAATTACCATCCCCACCCCCTCCGACTCCTCCGTTGCTGCTTTGCTTGCCGTGCGGTGGACATCTATACATCCTTGTGCGCCGCTCTTCCTGCCCCACGCGCGCACACGCACGTCTGTTTTGGCGTCGCGGCCCCGCGCGCAACGATCGGGCGACAGGGTGCAGGAGGCCGAGAAGCAGCAAGCGCGATGCGATCAGAAGCCGTTGTGGAAGAAACGTGGAGCCCAACGTCAGCAGCTACCATTAGGTCGGGCGCGTCCCCCTACAGGAGGATTTGGGGCGAAAATGCAAAATAGTCGAAAAGTACAAAAAAAAACAAACATACTCACAACATCGTCCCCTGACTATTCTGAGCTATTTCGAATATTCCCCCTGCCCAAGACCCGCGCCCGCTTCTCGCCCCTCCTCCCGCTCCTCCCTCCTCTCCTCTTCGCGTCACACTGGCGTCAGGTCGGGCATGTCCTCCTGCAGGCGGACCGTGGGGGAAAAATCAAGAATACCCAAAACATATGCTTAACATGCTCAAGAAGAGTCGAAACAATCGTCCCCAGACTATTTGCTGGACTGTTCTTGAATACTCCTCCTGTAGATGGGGCGCGCCCGACTTACCACTGGCGAGCAGCAGCGCAGGCCCAAGGGACGTGGATGCCAAGAGCGCAGGCAGGGAGCGGCTGCGGCTGGCGGGCCGCTCCCGGCCCCCCACCCCCCAGGCGAGCCGCGCGAGAGCCCGCGCGGGGCGACGTTGTGAACTACGGCGTCGGGATCCTCCTCCTCCTCCTCCTCCTTCTCCTGCGTGCGAGATGGCCAAGCAGTGCCAACAGCCTCTGTCGCTACTCCGCGAGGTGAAAGGCGAAGTGCACGCCGGATGTCACCAGCTGCAGGGCCGGGATCACGGCGTGCGACAAGGGCGCAAAGCGGCAGGCGGCTCCGGCAACTCTCTGCGCGGAGCGGAAGGCAGAGCTGGAGCCCAACGTCGCGCAGCGGGCGACACATCAGCTGCATCGCTGAGAGCAGCTCGTGAGAGGATGGCGGCAGCGAACGAGCCTTGTCAGGTACAACGTGGGGAGTAGCTAGTGCGGAAAGGAGCTGCTGCAGGCGAAAGCCCGAGCTCCAGGCAATGCCCAGAGCAACGTACAGCAGTCAGCTACAAGGCTGGGAGTAGTTCAGCGAGTTGGCGGCACGTCAGCTCCAGTGCGGGGCGTAGCTCGTGGGAGAAAGGCGGCAGGAGCGAAACATGAGCTACAGCGTTGGGGGTAGTTCGCGCGAGGAGGCAGACAGTGGTAGTGGACACCGCCAGTGCGAGAAGGGCGAGAGGTGGCTGGGTTCAAACTCTGAGCCAGGCCGACACCACGCCCCCTGCCGAAATGCGGGGACCAATGTGGAGGTGGGAGAAGGAGAGCGCAGGGGCAAACACCATCAACACCAATGCTGAGGTGAGGTTGTGGTGCGGAATGGTGAGCAGGCCCGCACTGCTCTTGGGGGGAAGTTCGAGCCACACGCTTTCAGCTACAATTTCGGTATGCCCTCAAGGCTAACCTACCCAATCATGTCTGGCTCGAGGACGGCCCGCGGCGTCGGGTGGGGACGCTGGCGGCAAATAAGGTCCTGCGCGCCACTACGGTCGGACCAAAGACATAATTCGCCGGCCCAACGGGCCAGAGGCATGCTAAGATCTCCGGTAACTGGTTAAGAATTCTCTAGTTCGCGCGCGCGGGGCGGCCCCTGGGGGTCCCCGGACGAAAAGTACCCCGGCAAGGTCCTGAGAGAGTCCCGGGAGGAGTCCCCCAGAGCGCTCCAGGAGCGCTCCATGAGCGCACCAACAGGGCTCCGAGACGTCCCCGAGAGCCCCAAGAAAGGCCAAGAGGCCCCCAAGAGGCCCCCAAGATGGTACACGAGGGGTCCGACATGCCACAAGATCGCTCCAAGACGCCCAAGATAGCCCCCAGACGCCCCAAGAGGCCTCCCAGAGCACTCCCAAGAGGGCCCCCGGAGGCAAAATTCATTGTTTTTCCTTAGGTTTTTGAGAGATTTTGGAGCTTCCACCTTTTCGGTTCCCGACGCCCCAAGACGGCCCCAGAGGCCCCCAAGATCGCCCCAAGAGGGCCCAAGAGGCCCCCAAGAGGGCCCCAAGATGGCCCAAGAGGGCTCGAAGACGGCCCAAGAAGCCTCCAAGACGGTCCAAGAGGGCCCCAAGAACACCCCCAAAGGGGCCCCAGAGAGGGAACACGAAACAAAATTTCGCGCCCTCGGCCCTAAGAAGCCCCTACGAGGCCCCAAGAGGCCCCTAAGAGGCCCCAAGAGGCCCCCACGAGGCCCTCAGGAGGCCCCCAAGAGTCCCCCAAGCGGCCCCAGGAGGCCCCCCAAATGCCCCCCCGAGCGCCCCAGGAGTCCCCCAAGCGGCCCCAGGAACCCCCAAAGCGCCGCATTGACACCAGGCCCTCGGGCAAACGGCAGACATGAGACCGTATGGGCCGGCGGAATGAGCGAAGCGATTCAATAATATCCGTCGAGAACATGATACCCTCCGCTGGCCAATACACCCCAAACCGTAAGATCACTCGAGGGTACCCTCCCCCAGGGTGCACAAGAACATCCAACACACACGAAGACGACTAGGGCAGTCTCCCCGAGACGACCTCGACCTTATCCCTCGGTCCGACAGCACGTAAACTGAATCCCCCGAGTCCGCAAGAATCCCAGCCTCCCTCCGCTCCCCTCCTCCTGTCCTCCCGCCGCCCCTCCGCGTCGATGTCCCTGTCTCCCCCTCCCTCCTCCTGCCTGCCTCTCTCTCCCTCTCTCTGCTGCTGCTGCAGCTGCTGCTGATGCTGCTGCTCCCTCTCCTCATCCTCCTCCTCCTCCTCCTCCTCCTCCTCCTCCTCCTCCTCCTCCTCCTCCCTCCTCCTCCTCCTCCTCCTCCTACCTCCTGCTCCTCCTGCCCCTCCTGCCCCTCCTGCAACTGAATCCCCCGAGTCCGCAAGAATCCCAGCCTCCCTCCGCTCCCCTCCTGTCCTCCCGCCGCCCCTCCGCGTCGATGTCCCTGTCTCCCCCTCCCTCCTCCTGCCTGCCTCTCTCTCCCTCTCTCTGCTGCTGCGGCAGCTGCTGCTGATGCTGCTGCTGCTCCTCTCCTCCTCCTCCTCCTCCTCCTCCTCCTCCTCCTCCTCCTCCTCCTCCTCCACCTCTGCTCCTCCTGCCCTCCTGCCCCTCCTGCCCCTCCTCCACCTGATCCTGATCCTCCTCCTCCTCCTCCTCCTCCTCCTCCTCCTCATCCATCTCCTCCTCCTCGCCTCCGCCCGCCGCTGACCTGGGAGAGGGCACGGCGAGAAGGAGACAACGACCTTTACCGCGCGGGGGGGCGGCGCGGCTGCGACTGCGGCCGTCGGCGGCCGCACGGCGCAGCCCGCCGCTGATACCAACACCGGAGGCACCGCCAGCGCGAGCGGGGAGAGGAGGAGGAGGAGGAGGAGGAGGAGGAGGAGGAGGAGGAGGAGGAGGAGGTTAGATTAGAGCAGCCGCAGAGGGGACGAGACTCGCAAGTCTTACTCGGCAGGGTGCCCCTCAGAGGGGACATTTGAGACCCAGGGGCGGAGCTCCCGACGCTCCGCCAGGGGCCACGACAGGGCACCCCACCGAACTGGAACCAACACTGAACTCAAGATTCATCATCCCTCGCCTCACGAGCGGCGATGCGGGCTTTGAGCGCCGCCATTCGGCGCTCATGCTTTGGAACATCAGCACCTTCCGCCTGAAACGCCGTCGGGACCGTCGTGCGGCTGCGCACTCTGTGGCCAGGCGGCGGGGGGGGGAAGGAGGTGAGCACGGGCAGCACGAACAACAAACTGGCGCGCACGGTTGCTCGGCCCGAGTCCTTGGGCATACTTCGACAGGACCTCAACTCCTTTGCGCGAAGGGCGCTTACACTCTTCCGCGAGCTTGCGGGCACACCGCTGAGACCAACACCCACAATTCAGGCACAGAAGCTGCAACGCGGGCCTGCAGGTCCTTGGCCTGGAGGGGCTCCTGGGGTGTATCTCGTGGGAAGCCACACCTACAATCAGGTGCCCCAGAGAACGGCGGACGACACTACGAACGAAAGGAGGGGCCCCAGGACACCCCGTCACTTCGGCACTAGGGACCTGCGGGGGCACCGAAAAACAGTGCTTACACTGGGAGCCTAAGGGTCCATCTTACCACTTATGCCAAGAGGGTCCAGCCATAACAGAACGGTGCCGCGCAAACGGGCGGTCACGGCGTTGACGGCGGTTCCCACACTCGGAGAGGATGGCGGCAGCCAGCTTAACAAAACTGGAGACCTGATCATTTTCACTATCAAGTCTCGTGGCAGCCTCGGGCCCAATGGGAGCATGCAACAACAAAGCCCGCTTGGCATTGATATCAGCCTCCCAATTGCTTCGCGCTATCACGCGCTCATGAGGCGGCAATGCATCGATGACTTCAGCGCTGCGATGGGCCCTCACATGCTGGATCGCCTGGATGTGTTGAAATCCAGGCAACGACCCAGCGAACGCGGAGACACCAGCAAACAATATGTTGGGTCGGAGCTGCGCAGCTCGAGGTAGCAACGCCTGCGAGGTGGCAGCCTTACAATCAGCATGAATGTACACTGGTCGATCTGCGATCTGACATGCCACCGCTAGGGCAACATTCTCGGCCATCGCTGGGGTCTGCGGGAAGTCAGCTGGGATGACCCCTCGGAGAATCGCACATGTTTTGGGAGGCGACGGCTGAAACAGGATCACACTGTAAGAGGCTCGCTGGAAAACAGAGAGCGTAGGCATAGTGCTGCTGCCGTCAACAAGGAGGAGGAGGACGACGAGGAGGAGGAGGAGGAGGAGGAGAAAGAGGATGAGGAAGAGGAGGAAGAGGGGCAGGTGGAGGACGAGGAGGAGGAGGAAGAGGGTCAGGAGGAGGAGGGGAAGGAGGAGGAAGAGGAGGAGGAGAAGGAGGAGGAGGAGGTGGAGGAAAGGAGGCACGCACGTCTGGACAACTCTGCCCGTTGTTGCCCCCTCGTGGCGGGGGGGAGGGTGGAGGCTCGTCGGCATGGCCAGGAGAACCGCCCGGAGCTCGCGCCGGATATCGCGCCCCAGCAGTGGCTGGTGGCAGGGGGGCCGGTCTCGAATAAGGGGCCCCTGCCTGCAGGCAGCGGTCAACGCTTTCTCTTTTTCGGCGTTTCGACACTGGGCGGTGAGGGGGGGGGGGGAAGGGGGGTCTGGCACCAGACCCCTGCTTAGAGCGACTGTTTGGAACCGTGCGTCCTGTGGGGGAAAGAATCCACCTGCTTGACCAGGCGCCAAAAACAGCCAGGATCTACTCCATAGGGGGGGGTGAGGGGGGAGTGCGAGAGCCCTCGCCGATCCGCAAAACAATGAATAAGGAAACGATCACGAGCGCGACGCAGCTTCTCGATTTATTTCTTGCTTCACGCTGTGCTGCTTCTGTCGGCCCCGCGGTGCAGAACTAGAAGAATCCTCTGGCGCTGCGACGGGCAGTGTAATTTCGGGGCGCCCCTGTAAGGCCCTTGGGCCCCTCATGGGCGCTCCTGCGTCGCTCTGAGGACACTACTGGGCGGCTTCTGGGACACCCGAAGAACGCCACCAGGAAGAGCGGGAAGAGAGGGGAACAGGAAGGGGGAGGATGACAAGGGGGGAGGAGGGGGGAGGAACACGAAGGGGAGGGTGACAAGGGGGAGGAGGGGGCATGGACCTGCATATCCAGCGTCGGGGGGTCTGGGCCCCCTCCCCTGGGGTCAACCGCGGTCATCTTCCGGGTCGTTGTCTAACATCCCTGGGGCCTGGCACCAGCCCCAGGATATGGGCGCCCGACGTGAGTAGCGACAAAAGGGGCAAGTTGCCCAACCACAAGTGAGATGACATAGCGACCTTACGCCGCGGCTTACGTGGGCCGCCAGCGCGGCACGCCACATTGGAGACGAGGGCGCTAACGCGCGACCTTACGCGGGCAGCTTACGCACCAATGTCGGCGCAGACGGCCCTGTTTTTTTGCGTCGCTCAAGTTTTGTCCACAACCGACAGCGGCGGCTGTTGGGCAGGCGAATGCGTGACGCCCACAATGAATCCCTTTCAGCATGTGCAAGGAATGCCGTGGTGCGTTGTACCCCTCGTTCTCGTTTCAGTCATCCCAGCTAGAGGCCCAGAACTCAGGCGGGTGGTTTTGTGGAGTAGCCTGAGTGGGGGGGTGAAGAAAGGGGTCCTCAACGGGGCCCTTCAGGGCCCCCCTTTGGAGCCAGCAGGGGCCAAGCAGTGGCCCTGAGGGTCCTTTGGGGTTGTGTTGCCCCCATCGTACTCAAGGACCACCTCCCACAAATAATCTCAAGCACCCAGAAAAGTATCGAAACGGTGTCGAACGAGTATCGCCTCCCAGGGCCCGACACGTGAACACCCTCAAGTATCGGTATCTTCTTGGTGCTCGACATTCTTTCTGGTGGTCAAGGCTGAAGTAGGTTGGAACATCGCAACTTACCCGCCCAGAGAACGGCAAAAAATCGTCCGCCCCCCAAGATCCGCGTGCCGAGCCACGCGGGGTGCCGCGCGGCGCGGCGGCCCCTCACAGGAACTTCCGGCTGGCCAGCCACTCCTCGGATGGGGCGGGGCGGCACGGCGGAGACAGCACCGGGAGGGCCCTCCCTGGCCCTCGCGCTTCCAGTGCGACTCGGGGACAGGTGTCCATATCCGCCGCCGGGGAGAAGCGACGCCCTGGGGCCCCAGCGCGCGGCGGAGAGGAGCGGCTGTGCGGGTATCCTTGGGCCCCAGGGGGCCCACACAGATACACGGCCACCGCCCCCCCCGGCTGCTGGGGGGAGGCCGAGGGGGGGAGGAGGATCGAGCCGTGGAGGGGGTGAGCTGTGGTCGGACGCGTCCTGTGCTGCCTTGCCTGCTGCCCGTGCCGGCCTCTGCTCACACAGGGGGCCGAGGAGGCCTCGCGCCGGCTGCACGGGCCCGCTCGCGCTCGGGCTGCCCGACGACTCGGGCCCTCGATTGCCGTAGGGAGGGGGAAAGAAGGGAGCTGACATAATGCTTCAGATGTCCTTCCACAGGAGGAATACTCTCAGGAGGGAAAACAATCACACAGTCACGATGAATCGTCGATCCCCAAAGAACATATGGGAAAATATGGGAAGTGGGGGGAGCAACCGTCGTCGACACTCAGATGCCGCCACGTCCCGACGGCCAGGTTATCCGAATCTTGACACGGCTGGGGAGGCGCGGCACAAACAAGGAGGAGCATACTAAGAAAGAGAGGGAAACGACAAGAGCGTGGCATGTGCATCCCCGATGGCACTGCCAGCCGTTCCAATAAATACACAAAGGACGCAACGGAGGAGAAGACGTAATGGATTAGACCCTGGGTCGAAACAGGCTGTGAACGTAAATTTCCGACACGAGGAGTGGAAAAAAGGAAGTGCATTTCACGTGGATTCTGTGTAGTCTTCATTCCAAACCAAACAACATCCGCGCGAAATTCTCTCAGAAATCAGAACCGAAACTCTACAGACCAATCCGGCCCCATTCCTCTCTTCTTTTCCGAACGGAGTCCGCTCTGCGATGTTGGCGCCATGCCGCCTCTCCGTCCCCTCGAAACGAATGCAACATCGGGACACTACAGAGAGAAACCAAGCACAACCGTGCACTTCTGGAGGTCCGCGGGGGTGTCTTGCATCGGCTTCCGACACCCTCCCTCCTGGCGCGCGGAATGCGTCCAAGGCGGGTGCCCGAAGCGCCGCCAGGGGGGGCCGGGCGCCAGACCAAGGCACCCGCGCGGAGCTTCCAGAAATCGTGATGCTGGAAATATGTCGCGTTAGTCTTTGGAGATGTAAGTACGCGGATATATCGCGCTGGTCTTGGAAACATGTCGCGTTGGTCGCGAACATATTGCACTCATAACGTGTAGCAAGGACGGGTGGTGAGGACGCGACAGGTGAAAACGGCAAAGGACGGGCCGCAGGGGCAAGGACACTAGGGCACCCTGGGTGAAGGCGCGCATCCTCACTGGGCGCGTTGACTGTAGGATGCATCGGGAACCTCTGAGATCCGGCGGTCCTGCGATATATATATATATATATATATATATATATATATATATATGGCGCCACGGCCCTCTGAAGGCGTTCTGGAGCGTTCTGAGAACGCTCCCCATTCAGAACACGATGTTGAGAATCCGGAGGGCAACACGTGGAAAGTTGGCGAAGTTCGATTGCCCTCAGGCCGCGTGCTGGCGCCAATGCTAGGCAGCAACTCCCCGGTGGTCTTGGACGATTGAGCGCACTTGAGCCCGATTGTCGGGTTCTGGGGCCAGAGAAGCACACAAAACAAGCTCCGAGCGCTATAAAGCCCGATTGTCGGGCTCTGAGCGCTATAAAGCCGAATTAGACGAAAACAACAAAAAACTGGCTCATGACCCATCAGGCCGTCTTCCGCCCACGACATGCCAGCGCCGATTCTGCCTCCAACCTTCCAGAAGCTGCATCCCCAGGGGGGGCTAGTCGGGGATGGACAGACCCCCCTTTAGTAAAACGTGGCTTAGTGAAAACGACCCGAGGCCCAAACCTGGCGGGCGCAAGCCTGGGAAATAACGGCCACGGCGCCCTCTCGAAAACCGAAAACGGACAGTTCACTAATCGACGTGTCACTGTTAGGGGTTCTGTCCACCCCTGGGCTAGAAAAGCTGAGCTCTAGCGAGCCTCGAGCATTCCCCCCGGAGCGCGCGCCAGCGCCGGCGTAGGGCCCGCGGTCAGGCGGCGCGCAGACCGTGGGGCTGCGCGCGGAGAGCAACGCGCACGTGGCGGCACGCCCGAGGTGGGTACGGAACAACGGGCACGATGTTGGGCGCCCGAGTCATCCGGGGCAACTCGGGTCCGGGGTAACTCGGGTTCGGATTCCCGAAAAAGGAACCCGAGTGACCCCTGACCCGAATTACCCCTGACGATGTGGGGCTCTGACGATGCCCGAGTCATCCGGGGTAACTCGGGTCCGGGGTAACTCGGGTTCGGATTCCCGCAAAAGGAACCCGAGTTACCCCTGACCCGAGCTACCCCTGATGGTTCGGGGCTCCGACGATGCCCAACAGCCAGTGCCATCCAGAGCCCACAGCGATCACTGTTGGGCAGGCTTTGGAGGGACCTGGGAGAGAGCCTCCGCCAGCCAAGCTGCAGAACATCGCAAAACGCAGCCCGGTCGAGGATGCGGTCGGGTGGAAATACATACTCTAGATTTCGTAATAGGAGGGAGGGGGTCTGGACCCTCCATAAGGAACCTCTGAGATCCGGCGGCTCTGGAGGTGGCCTCGGCCGCCGCGGCCTCCTCGGAGCATTCCAGGTGCGAGCCTCTTCCGGAAGGCTGCGGAACGGCTGTATCCTCGTCCTGGCCCCGTCTGGAGGCGGAGGAAGGAGGAGGAGGAGGAGGAAGGAGGATAAGGAAGGAGGAGGAGGAGGAGGAAGGAGGAGGAGGACGATGAGGAGGAGGAGGAGGAGGAGGAGGAGGAGGAGGAGGAGGAGGAGGAGAGCAGGAGGAGGAGGAGGAGGAGGAGGAGGAGGAGCAGGGGGGTTACGAGGAGGGGGAGGAGGAGGAGGGAGGAGGAGGGAGGAGGAGGGAGGAGGAGGGAGCAGGGGGAGGAGGGGGAGGAGGAGGAGAACTCGTCGGCGCAAACGACCCGGTCCTTCCACCCCGCCGCGACCTCCCAGGGCATGCTCGGGTAGGGCGCGATGGCCGGGTGCCTCCGCGGCGGGCCGCGGTCCGCCTCTCTGGCTCGCCCTTGCGAGGTCCTTCCCTCGACTCTCCTTCGGCTCTGCGCCGGCACTGCCTTCGGTGGCAAGTCATGAGAGCCTTTCGGGTCGGGCGAAAGGGGGGGATAGCAAATGAGGGGGTTGAGAATCAGCTCACGTAGCTGATTTTCCCGGCGCCTCCCGGCGCCAGAGGCGGCTCTGTATCGAGGAATGGGCCCCTCGGTGAGGCCGAAACCAGCTGCATGCAGCAAATTCCGTAATCCCCCCCTTTCGCCCGGCCCGAGCCTTCCGTGCCATCCTGCTGGCTCTGACGAGTCGACGCTGACCGATGCGGCTCGACACGAATCGACGCGAACCGACGCCAGGCTGATGCCAGTCGACGTTGAGTCGGCCGTGTTCTCCTCGATATCCAAACGCTCGCGCACGGCACTGCGCTTGAACATCGAATGCGGGGATCAACACAAAGTCCCCAGGATTTGCTACCCAAGCCGCCGAAGGTCACCCGCATCTCGAAACCCTCTTCCCCTGACGCCCCCACGTCGCGAAACAATCACAGCGAATGTTTCGTGGCCGCGGGGGCCCTTCTTGGGCCCCCGGCGGGGGGGTCCAAAACCACTTCGGGATGAGACGCGGGCCCCTGGGAGGGGCAACGGCCCTTTGGGGGGCCACGCTGCGACAAAAATCGCGACGTCGGACACCCAAATCCTCCGCGCCAACCGGATGAAACGGGTGGGGAAAGGCCGGAAGAAGAAAGGGGGGGGAAATGGAAATAGGGACGGGAGGGCAGGATGGTGGGGGGGATGTGGGCGTGGATGGGGGGCGGGGGGGAGAATGCGAATTCGGCCGCCCGCCGGCCGATTTTCCTAATTGACGTGACAGGAGAGGACAAAGAGAAGGAAAACGAGGAGGAGGAGGAGGAGGAGAGACGGGAAGAGGAGGAAGAGGAGGACGAGGAGGGAGGAGGAGAAAAAGGAGGAGACCCATCACATGCAACATTGTGGCGCGAAGCACGGGGATCAGCGTTTGCAGCCTCGTGAGCAAAGAAACAATTAACACATCGCGTTGCTATTGTCGTCGCGGCTGCTTCAACAAGCGGTCCCGATTTTAACAACGCGCTCGGGGGAAACAGCGGGTGTGGCTTACTTGAAGGGCAAATGTGTCACCGCACATTGCGTCTTGAGGAATCACGGCGCCCTGAAAGGACGACCGGGGGGGCATTCGTAGCGTTTGTTGTTCGAGCGCGATTGCCGGTGCCGGGCGAACGAAGTGTTCCTTCGCCTCGTCTACGGGGCGGCGCGCAAGCGCTTCCCGCGGAAAATGGCGGGGATGGGAACTGCGCGAAGCTGATGGCGCAATCGGGCGCCAGGGGAAGAACACGAATAACATTCTCCCGCGCAGTGGGGACGCGAAGTGTACGCGTTGCGAATGAGAGACGACGCGTTGTGGGAAATCGCCGAATCAAGCGCCACAGGGCGGGCACTGTCATAACCGCGGTATGTTGCTGACGCGCGGTGGGGAATTCAACGCGGTTGCCACTGCAGCGCGGCGCGCGCCGCTGTCTCCCGAACAACGGTTCTGGGCCGACATTGCTATGAAAACCGCCGCCATCAATCTAGGGCGGCCCGCGGCCGCCAAGATTGCGAGATTCCCGCCAGCCCTCTGGGCGACAGGCGGTCTAACGAGATCTTTCGTTCCTCTTCCAAAACCCTGTCTGCATTCATACATCCCCTGCCCCAGGCGACGGGCAACCAACCAGGAACAATGACGACACCATGCTCCCCCCCTACCATCCCCGTCAAAAAACAGTACAACACGCACTCTGGCCCCACATCCGGAGCATGCGCAACCAACCCGATGTGGCTGAAACGTGTTCGTAAAGCCCGCGAGCAGTTTCTAGGTTTTCTGACAAGGACGGTGGGTGTGTCAGCATATGGTTTGCTGCGAGCGAGCCGCCATTCCCGATCAACAACAACAAAATGCACCTCGCGGATAAATCTGGATCATGCGCAACCGCCCCGCGATCTCTGCGAACCGTTGCCTTTGACAGGGACAGCGGGGGTGGTGGCGTATGGTCTGCTGTGCGCAAGACCACCAGGCACAATGATGGGCATTGGCTTTCGGATAGGATGGTGCGGGCCGACATGTCTCCCGATATGTGCTGTCACGTGCGCAGGTGCACCTGACACATCCTGCACGTGCCCCGAACGTGGCGCGCCTGGCGCGGCTGGAGTCAGCAGCGCACCTGGCGCGCGTGGGGCACGTGGCGCCTCTGGCGCGCCAGACGTGCCGGGGACGCTCGGGCTCTGGCGTCGCGCACAGGGGGTCGGTCTCGGCTCCAAGTACCTTCCCGTCCATACCAGCGCTGAGCATGATGAGGCTCGGGTTTGGACGCCCGAAATGGGCACGGAAAGAACGGGTACAATGCCCAACAACAAATGATGTCCCGAACCAACAGCGGCCGCTGTTGGGCAGGCGGCCCTCTGTCTCAAATGTACACAGGCCGCGGCGACACCGACAGCGAGTCCTGTTCAAAATGAACAAGAACTGCTGTTGGGCATTGTACCCATCCTTTCCGTACCCATGTCGGGCGCCCAAATCGGGTGTTACTTATGTGTTTTGGGGGCGGGTGGGAGTGAGCCAGACGGCTCGTTATCTAGGAGGGTGTCTTGACCCCTCCCCGTACCCCATCCCATGGATCTGGACAGAGGGGGTCGAGGGCCATTCGAGGGTCGGTCGGTCCTTTGTCACCCAAACTGGCTCCAAGAGGGCCCCAGAGCCAATGATGCCCTCCAAGAGCGTTCAAGATACGCCAACATCGCTCAAACGATCTAGCAACATGCCCCCAAAAGGCCCCGCAAAAAGGCTACACGACGGACCAACGTGCTTTTGGGAAACCCGTTAAAGACCTCCCCGGGAAGTCACAACCCTTCAAACACCTGATGACCGCCTGTGGGTTTGGCTTTGTCACTCTTTCGTTCCTGATGCGATTTTGAAGCCCGAAGACGGCCCCGAGGTGGCCCGACTGACCTCCTAGAGGGGCGCAACAAAAAAACCTCCAGGAAGACCCCAGGACCTATCAGAAGCGCCCCTGGAGGAGACCAAACGCGTCCCAAGATCATACGTTGATGGCCCAGAACGGGGGACTAAACGTTAGGACCCCCCCCTTCGTTTCACCGACGCCTTCCACGACAGCCCCAATCTGCCCTCCAAGGCTTCCAACAGGCCCCCACCAGAGCCCGAACGGGGCCACAGGAGGGGTCCCGAGAGGGCCCCTAGAGACTTCGAAAGAGCTCCCCCAAAGACCCTGATACCACCCGAAGAGCCCCCTAAATGCACCAAGCGAACCCGCAGAAGGACCCCCAAACGACCCCCAAAGCCCCATAACTCCAAGAAGGTCTGCGATGCTCCAAGATCGCCTCCAACATGGTTCCACATGTTCCCCCCCCTCCTCTCGTTGACCAGTCCGTTTCACCATATGCGCCCCTGCTGCCCATTCCCCGCCTGGTTTCGTGGGCAGGGCTTCTGATGGGCTGGCGGGGACTCGCGGGGCGTAAGAAATCGGTTTTGAGCGAGCCTTGACGCGAAAGGGGAAAGAGGGGAATGAGGGGGGGGAAGGCGGAGAAACAATTAGAAAGAGGGGCGGGGAATGGAGGGGGAAGGGAAGAGAACGGTGGTAGGGGCGAGAGGGGGGGTGAAGGGAGGCTAGAGGGTCAGAGGGGACACGCGGAAGTGGAAACACAAATGAAGGAGGCAAGACGCGGCCGTGCCTGCCTACCTCGCGGCTTGAGCATCTCCTGCGAATTGAACCAATCGCGCGGCTGAAACCAGAACGGTTATGGATTGCACGCTGATTGGGCCACGGTGGTGCTCACAGGGGGTGATGGTGTACACTGAGAATCGGGGTGGTGCACACTGGGGTGGTGCACGCTGGGGACGCCCACCAAATGGTGCACACGTTTGGCGCTCGCTGGGGATACCTGTCTTGACGCATGTGGTGCACACTGGGAACCGCACGTGCAAAATCACGCACGCACAAACACCCACGGCTCACCACTTGGCGCCCCTGTGAAATAAGGATGTAGACGTGGACTCCATACCGTCGGTGTGGGCACCCCCCACGCTGTGCACCACGAGGACGCCTCCAGGACGAAACCTGACGGTGGCCGGGCAGCAGGCAGGGCAGCGGAGCAAACTGTTGGAACCCCGGGCACGGGCGCGAGGGCGCAGAGAGTCGGGAACGGGAGGGGGCGGGGGAGAGAAAAAAGACTGCGAGGGAGGGGGAGGAACGAAGGGGCAGAGAGCGGAGGCGAGGGGGGCGAGGAGGGGCGAGGGGGGGGGGAGGAGAGGGGAGCGAGAGGGACGGGAAGGAAGGAAGGGGGCACGGGAGGGAGGGGGCGCCGAGCAGGGGAGGGACGATTGGGGGGCGAAGGGGCGGGAAGTGGTGAAAGGGAGAAGATCTCAGCCCCCGCGCACCGTGCCGAGCAGGCCTGGGCCACGCACTCGGCAGCCACGCGCTCGGCAGAACCACGGCCGTTGCGGGCCCGACCCTCCAACGGACGGCACCCGACCCAGCTCCAGCAAACAAAACCGAGGGATACTGGAAACCATCGCTACTCTGGGCCACTCCTGTGCACTGCGAGTCCTGGCTAAGTGTGCGGAGGCCACGGCATGGCACGGCGGAAGTGTCGCGGTCTGCAGAACAAGCCCGACACAGCAACGCACAGTCATGCCTCGGAGGGCCCATGTTCGCGTGCAGACCCCGCGCGGCGCGGCACGGTAAGGCACAGTTGTTCCACTATGAAGAGCAAGTGCGTCACGACACGGCGGGGAAGATGTTTGGCATTCTGAGAACCACGCGCGGCACGACACGGCACGGCACATCGGGGCTGTCGATGACAATCACCGCCGCGAAGCAAGAGAATAGGCAACCGCGCACAAGCCAGCTTCCGCATGAAAAAAACAAAAGACGCACCAACAAAGAAACGATGACCATCTGGGCAGGCAAGAGATAGAACAATGAGCCTTGAGTGAGTCTGCCTTTGGCTTCGTAGCGAGCTACTGGCGGCTCAAGATCTATATAAGCCCGCAACAGACCCTCGGGCAAACTCGAAAACCAGAAGAGAAAACTCGGAACTCGGAACTGGAAAATCCGCGAAACGACGCCACAGGGCACCGAACGCCGTGTGTGTGTGTGTGTGTGTGTGCGCTACGCTGAAGACGCCATGCAGACCGAAGCCGCCCACGTAGAGTGGGCCGTTTGCGAGGAGGAGCAACGACAAGTTGTGGGCATAAGAAGCCTGCAGCGAAGACATGTGACATCCTCGCCTGGACTGCACCCGCGACAAGTGTTCACACCTCGTCCCCCTCACAGAGGCGAGACACACAGGGGAGTAGGCACAGGGTGGGGCAGCGGGGGTGGAACGCGCGTGCCACAACGCCCGCCGCGCGCGTGGGCGAGGCCGCGGTGGCCTGCTGCCCTCCCTCCCCCCTCCGCCCCGCGACCCTCGCGGCACGCCGCGGCACGGGCCGGCCTCACGTAGTAGTCGCCCTGGGTCCAGCCGACGCCTGGCGGGCAGGCCGACCGGAATGAGCATCGTTCAACCTGGCCTGGGCCCCACTGGCCGAGGTACCCCGTAGATGGGGATATGAGCCGCTTCCTCGGGATGTGGGGTCGCTTCGACGATACTGAAGAAACGTGGGGGGCGTCAACGATTCTGTAACGCCCTCGCCCGTCCTGGGTCCCCCTTCTCACTTGCTGCTGCAGGCATGCTGTCCCTCCAGACAGAGGGGGGAGGAGGCGGGGGAGAGGGAGGAGGAGGCGAGGGAGGAGGGGGGGGGGAACCTGTGTGAGGCAAGCAGCGTGGCGCAAGTGGGAACAACAAGGTGCAATCTCTGTCGAGAGATCGCTGCGGTGCGTACGCTGTGGCCACGAGGCGGCCGCGGCCAACAGCGGGGAGCAATCCGGGAGCCCCCTGCCAGCGCTCAAAAGGCGGCCACGAGGCGGCCGCGCGCGCGGCCGCCCCCGAGCGACAAAACACTCAACCCGGCACCCCGGCGCACCGAGGCGGCCACGGGGCGGCCACGGGCGGCCACGGCGCGAGAGCCCGACGCCCACTGCGACCGCACACGCGGCACCGAGGCGGCCACCGCGCGCAGAGCCGGACTCCGATGCCGAGGGCTCGAGAAGTCGGGTCAAGTTGCAGCACCTCCGAGCAAGCTCTGCCTGGGCGATGCCAAGTTCCCCCCCCCTCCAGTGGGCGTCAGGAGCTGCGCGCAACGATTCTACTCACGTCCGCCCTGGGCCCAAGGTCGGTGCGTGGGCGCATGTCGCATGCACCGATGCTGGGCCCAGTGCGGGCCTGGCCACAAACGGAGTGCGTGCACGATGAGAGCAAGGAAAAACGGCATGAACATGAAACTTTCGGCGCTCCGCGCGGACTTCTTGGATCTGCCCTGACCCCCCTCCCTGGCGCGCGGAGCGCGCCAGGGAGGACCAGCGCGGATCCCAGCGCGGATCCAAGAAATCCACGCGGAGCGCCCAAAGTTTACGTTTATGCGTTTTCTTCTTCGAATAGTGTTCCTTTGTCTGCCCCCCTCTCCGCTTCCCCTCGCCTCCCCAGCGGGCAGGGCCCGGCGACAACCGCGACGGCGCGCGCGCAGACGACGACGGCGATGATGACGATGACGTACTCACGCACGCGGATCGCACCGTGGCGCACGGCCGAGCACGTGGCAGGAACATCTGCCGAGAGATAGCCTGCGGCAGGCCACAGCGGCAAGACTGGCCCAGAGATGGAGAGAAAGAGAGAGAGAGAGAACTCCAAACCGGGAGCGAGAGCAGATGACGACGACGACGACGACGACGACGACGACGACGACGACGACGACGACGACGACTCTGGGGGGAAAACACATACAGATACCCGATGCCACTACTCCTCAGACCTCTCCTGGGTTGCGCTCTGACCCGGATTTCAGGGCGAACATCCAGCCGTGGCGACGTCGGGAGGGCGGCGCTGTCGGTACTCCAGATTTCGTAATAAAGGGAGGGGGGGCTCATTTCGGGGGGGGGGGGGGGGTCTCTTCCAGGCTATCTTGGAGGGGAGGGCCTGGGGGGTCTGGGGACGATGTTTTGGAGGGTTCTCCCACGGGGGAGGTCTGGAATGGCCTGTCTTGGAGGGTCCAGACCCCCCCCCTTTTATCACGAAGTCTGGAGTACATATCATGCCCCTCCTCCGCATCTGAGCGACGATCAGAGACGGGCCTTGCGCGCGACGACACAGCGACCTCACGCGGTGGCCTCTGAGGACTGCCGGCGCGGCACGCCACATGGGAGACGGGGGCGCTGGCGCGTGGCCTCACGCGGCGAGCCTGCGCTCAAGTCGGGCCTGTCCCCCTGCAGGGGGATGTTCGACGAAAATCAAAAATACGCTAAAAGTAACTCCAAATTAGTCCAACAATAGTCTGGGAACTATGTTTGAGTATGTTTGCACAGTTTTGGTGCATTTGCGAGGTATTGTTACGTTTCGTCGAAAATCCCCTTGTAGGGGGACGGGCCCGACCTAAGCCTACGCGCGAATGTCGGCGCAGACGACCATGTTCTTGCCGCGCCCTCATCTGACGACGACGACATTGGCGACGGTGGCGGGGCTGCACCAGCTCCGAAGCCGAAGCCAGCGCCCCCGCAGAGGGCGCGCATGGCGGCGCCCCTCGGGTCGGACGGAGGGGGGCAACCGCGGCTCCAGCGCCGCGGACGCCGTCGCCGCTGCTGTCGAAGACGCCGCGGCAGCCGTGGTGGTGACTTCGTCGTCGCCACCGCCGCCAGGGTCGCCGCCGTCGTCGCCGCGATGGTCTTCGACGTCGTGGGCGTCGCCTCTGGTGTAGGTCACGGACGTCGCTGCCGCAGACGCAGAGCTGTGGGCCCCTCGAAAAATGAAGAAGCTGCCGACCCGCTCTCCCCGCCACCTCGACACCGACCCCTGGGCATCTGCCCGTGCACTGTAAAGGTCGAGCATGTCTTCCTACGGGCGGATCGCCGCAGAGAAAGCAGAACACAGCCAAGAAGTACGCAACCATAGCCACGAGAGCGCGAAACACCGCCCACAGACAACCCCTGGGCATCTGCCCGTGCACTAAAGGTCGAGCATGCCTTCCTACGGGCGGATCGCCGCAGAGAAAGCAGAACACAGTCAAGAAGTACGCAACCATAGCTTAGCCACGAGAGCACGAAACACCGCCCACGGACAACCTCTGCACATCGGCCCCGCGCACTCCTCCGGCAGCAGGACCTGCCCGACCTCACCGCGCGCGCCCCCGGCAGAAAAACCCGCGGGCGGGCCCGGCCGGGGCGGCGAGGGCGCGCCCCCAAACGGCCCCAGGGGGAGGGGGGGGGGGGGGCGACCGCCCCGAAGCCCCACAGGGGGCCCCCGGAGGCCTCCCAGAGCCAGGCCCGCAGGGGCCTCCGGGGCCCCACGGGGGGCCACGGGCGTCCCCCCAAAAGCCACTCGGTGCTCGCTCTTCGGGGGGGGGGGGGGCGAGGGAGGGGGCATTCAGTGACGTCACCTGGGGCGCTCCCCCCCGCCCCCCCCGCGAGGGGCATGGGGACGTACCGCTGAGGCGTTCTGCGGTGCGCGGCGTGATGCTGCAAGACGGCCCCCGCGGACCCCGCCAACCAACACCACCGTCGACCGAGAGACACTGGCAGCGGGCCTGGCTCGGGTGGAACTCTGGCCTGGAAGCGGCACGGCACGCACAGGCGCTGGGCGCTGCAACCATCTCGTTTGGGCTCTGGAGGCCATCGCATCACATCACATCACGTCTGACGACGTGATCCTTTCCGCAGCCTGGCTCCCCAGAGGTCTGGAGCCCTTTCTTGGGGACCGCCACTTCATCCCGAGCCATTCTTTGACTGTCCCAGGGCCCGAAGGCACCCGGAGGCCGAAAACGGAAGGCAATAACACAAATCGCGTGCTCCCTGATTGAAGGGGCCCACAACACACATAAATACACATCACTCCCAGGATCCCCCATATTTGTCACATAATTCCTGGGTTTGTGTCTTCCCCCCACTTCCCATATTGTGGCATATTTTTCTGGGAATCGACGATTAATTGTGTCTGTTGTTTTCCCTCCTGACTAATCGCGTTTCGCTACAGGGTCTCTAAAAAATGAAAACCCGCTGAAAAGTCTCACATGGACGACGGGGTGCCCGAGAACGCTGCTGCGGGCAGCCGTTTCGCCTGAGACGCCCTCACACATTACTCAAGAATCGCATTCTCGCATCAATGCCGGCTATATCTTTGGCCGAGACGGCCACAATCCATTCTTAAAAAACACGTGGGTGCACATGGCCGTGCTCTCACCACTGTGAAGCCCAGGCATCCCGATCCGGCCGAACACGATCCTTTGTATAAAAAATGCACCACGGTGCCCATGGCTATCCTCTCTCATCCTTGCTACGCCTAGGAACCCGTAAAAATACATGGGAATGCAAGTGTTCCCTAGCCGACCTCGTAATCCTCGACCTGCCTCTTAACCTTTTGCTGCTATAAAAAATGGATCCCCGACGGCCGTCGATCCCCGCGGACGGCCACCACCTGCAACCCGTGCGAGAAGGGAGTTTGTCCATACGACCCTCCTCGGGGATCGATCCTCGGAGCCTCGGCTGGCGGTGGATATGCGAGTAGGGGATCGACTACAAATTGATGTACCCCAAACTTGATTGTCTTGTCAGATCTACAAAGAAGCCAAGGACAATGTTCGTAGATCTACGAACGTTCTTTGTTTTTTCCGTGGGTACGACAAACAAATCAATTATGGGGTGAATTAATTCTATAGTCGATCTTGGCCATATCCGTACACACCGTCTGCCCGTCCCCGCGTTACACACAGGGCTCCTCGACAACCGCCCGCCTGCCTTGTTCGAGGCGCGGCTTCAGGGAGAGTTACCGACTCTTTGCCCGAGAGCCCGAGAGGCACACTTCCTGGGGTCCGACAACCCCGTGCGGTGACAGACCGCGCGGTGACCTCAGCATCCCTCGAAACCTCACCAAACGGTCCGTCGCCGCACGGCGCTGGGGCCCTGGAGGCCCCAGAGTCGCCCGAGACGACCTCGGAGAACGAACCACGTCCCGCAGCTGTGCGGTAACCCCGCGTCCCCAATCCCTCGCCACAGTATTGAAGGGGCCCAGGGACACACAAATAGATAGACACAGATAACAGGATGTCCCGTATTTTCCAATAGTTTCGGGGTTTTCGTTTCCCCCCCCCACTTCCCATATTTTCCCATGCTTTCCTGGGAGTCGGCGATTCATTGTGTAGGTGTGTTTCTTTCCCTCCTTAACTCTGTGGTCACCGCACCGATTGAAGGGCCCCAAGTAGTTCGTCCCGGGTCCATACTCATGGTCACAGGCCTGGCAACGGGCCCCAGTCCCCAAATCAGATAGAGAAGCCCCTGGACTGGGATAGAAAAACACGTCGGAGATTGGGGTTCCCCCCCACCCTGAGCCAATCCCCCACGATTGTCCCCCCCGGAATCAGGGTTCCCCTCCCCCCTCAGTCGAGGCGCCCTGATTGAACAAGGAACATCCCGTCGGAGATCGGCGCCCAGTGGGCCACCCTCTTCTGCCGGAGGCCTCCCAAAAGGGGTCCGAGTAGATGGGATCGGAGCATCGCGCGCGCATCGCCGATGCACCACCGCTGCGGCGACGACGTCCGTCGGCGATGCTTCGGTGGCGTCGGCGTGGAGGAGATCGGGCGCCGCGTCGAACGGCATCGCCGATGCTCCGGCGATGCGGCGCGCTCCTCCGACCCCAGCTGGCTCGGACCCCCACTCCCCGAGATCCGACCCTGCGGCAAAAACTGCAGCAGTGCAGCAAGTCTCGACCCGAGCTCCGGCCTTCTGTCGGGCGTGTCCCCCCACAGGGGAGTTTTCGACGAAAAATAAAGATACCACAAACATGCCCCAAAAAGATCAGAAAATGCTCCAAAAATAATACCCAGACTATCTTTGGATTATTTGTATGATATTTTTTGATTTTTCGTCGAAGATCCCCTTGTAGTGGGACAGGCCCGACATAACCCTGGACCATATCTCCCTGTGGCATTCCCTGAGCGCCGGATCGATCTGCGAGGGTCCCCCGGGGCCCGAACACGGGCGACAGCGCCCGTGGCGCAAACAAGCAGAGGCAAAGCACAACGCCCAGAACGCAAAGAAATACAGGGCAGTTTTGAATACATGGGATTTTCAAACATATATGATTTTACATAATTAATTTAAGTACGAATGATGCATGGACTCATCGTTGTTTTTCGTACTAAACCCTGCATTTTTCATACATGATCCGCACGCGGAGCATGTATGAAAAACGGCACTGTAGACACAAATAATCAAGTTTCCCATACTTTCCCATATTCTATGGGTGTTCGTCTTCCCCTCAATCCCCGCAGTTTCCAAGCTCTTCCTGGGAGCCGACGATTCGTTGTGTCCGTGCGTTTCTCTCCCTCCCGAGTGTGGGAGGCATGCGCAGGCGCCGCCGGGGGCCTGAAGAGGATGCAGCCCGGGATGATGGCGAGCGAGCCCACGGCGGCCTTGGGCGCGCGGCAGCGGAGAGGCGGGCCAGGCGAGGCCGCACCCAGGGGGGATGGAGCGGTTGGGTGGGGGGCGGCGACCCGTTCCAGCCTTTCAAACAGGGCTTCCTCCTCCTCCTCCTCCTCCTCCTGGTCCTCCTCCTGGTCCGCCTCCTCATCCTCCTGGTCCTCCTCCTCCGAATCGATGGGGCAGGGTTCGGCTTTCGCGACGTGTTGGACGAGTTCCGAATCCTACTCTCGGGGGCGGCCGCGAGGGGGGCGTCCGAGGGGGGGGGCACAAATCATAGCCGGAGGCATGTGCGTGGACCAAGGGGGGGCCAGGGAACGTATTAAAGTGAGAGGAGGCGCCATGCAATTTGGGGAGATATCATGCCCCCCGCCATGATATCCCCCCCCTATAGTCATCACCCCCCACTTTGCCGCCCCGATATTCCCACCGCCCATCCGAGTGGCCTGAATCGTTGATCGGCGAGGGCAGGATTTATCGTTTCGCCGCCGACGGAAAGGCTGTGGCCATTCTTGCAGGGTCTCAAAGGCTTTCCCTAACCCAGTCCGCGGGGTCTCAGCCTCGAGCTTATATCCACATCCCTAGGCTTGGCAAGCCGAACGGCGATGCCAATCTCAGGGGTGCGCCCTCAGAAACGGAGGGAGCTCTGAAGGTACGGCGGGAGCTCTTGAGAGAACGGAGGGGCACAGGGATACGTTCCAGGCTGGCAGTCCACGACTCGGGATGCTTTCCAGCAGCGGCGCCTCGCCCGGGAGCGTTCCCGGGTGTGCCCGAGCTGTGTCCCGAACGGTCGCCTGAGGCCCGAGCTGTGGCCCCCAAAACCGGAAGCCTCCCGCCGTGACCGAAGACTGCTGGCAGTGAGCGGTCTGTCTGCGGGCTGCTGGTGCCCTCGCGGGGCCCCGGGGCCGTCAGAGGCCCCCCGAAAAGGCGGGTCAGACCTCTGGGGCGCCTCGCTACGGAGAACGCGCGAGAACACGCCCACACCTGCATCGAGGATGCGGCGCGGCGATGCGGCGCGATCCTCCGACCCCGTCTATTCGGACCCCAGCTGGGAGGCCTGGAAAATGACCTCCCTCCTCTTCCGTCTTCCCGCTCACCCCGACTCCCGCAGACATCCGCCGCCGTGATTTATTCGCAACGGCTCCCCAGAAGTCTCGACACCTTCTTCGGGACCTGCTGTTCAGCCCGAAACGTGTTCTGACAGTCTGGGGCCCGGGGAGGCCGCAAATGTAACCAGCCTCAAACTGATTCCTACCCTCAAGATTGACAAGCCAAATGACGAGGACAATCCCAGGGATGCGCCTTCGAAAACTGAGGGAATCCTTGAAATCAGCATCGAGATCCCAACCCCCTCCTTCGTGCTACTTGTTTGGTTCGAGACCCGAGGAGGTCCGGGCCCAAGTTTCCCGACCCTCTCCCGGTAGGGCAAGTGCTACACCCTGATTCGCTTCTGGACGGTAATTACGAGAATGGTTCCCAAGGCCGATAGCAGAACAACGATAAGCAAGCGCATTCCACTACTCGCAAAGTCACTACTCGCAGATGTCCTGGATCAGCCGCGGAAGATCTACGATAGATCACATCGGGGCGAACGTGTTTTCGGACGTTTGCGAGTAGGCAATTTGCGAGTAGTGGAACGCGTCCGGCGAAACAACTTCAGGCCACGTTTTCGTGCACAGCTGTGCTCTAAAGCTCGGTCGTTCCTGGTCGCTCGCCCTCGCCCCCTCCCCTCCCCTGGCCCGTGGCACAGGCCCCAGCCCCCTCCCTACCTGTAGGTCGGGCATGTCCTCCTACAGGCGGATTTTGGACGAAGCATGAAAAATACCCAAAACAAATAAACAAAAAATCCCCCCAACAAAAAACATCGTCCCCAGACTATTGTTTACTATGTTTCAATACTTCGAAAGATATGTCCGACATAATCCTACCCGATCGCGAGAGAGCCCGGGAACGCACGCCACGTGTTTTCTTCGAAACTCGCCCCTTTTCCTGGTTTGTTCCGCAGAAGTCTGGACGCCTCCCCGGGATCGTTCTTGAAAATCCCGCGGGTCTATTGTTGACGGTACCGGTGCCCGCAAAAAGCTGCCCCGGAGGCTGACTTTTGGGGGGACCAAGGAGGTATACCGATACCGCTGCTTCCCGGACCTCTCCTGGGGCGCGTTCTGACCAGCATTTGGATGCGAATCCGGCCAAACTGTCCCCGTCGTGGTGCTTTCGCGACGCGAGGGGAGCTGCGCCCTACGCCCAGTGACTGGGGTTGCTAAGGATGCCCCTGGCCCAAGGTGCCCCCAACTTGTCGCTCGATTTAGGAGCCCCTGGGGCCCTCTGCGCCTCCTTAGGGGTTCTCTGGAGGCCGTGGGGGCCTCCTTGGACATCCTGGCTGGGTAGTCGGAGCCAATCTGGCGCCAATCTGGCAGGCCCAATCTGGCAAACGGGGGCAATCTGGCGAGGGAGCCAACGCGAATCCAGTCTGGCGAATAACCCCAATCATCCAGCTTGGCCAGGCCAGATTGGCCCTTGGGGCCCAATCCAATCTGACAGTCTGGCCCTCTGCGCCTCCTGAGGGGTTCTCTGGAGGCCGTGGGGGGAAGGAGGAAGGCGGAGGATGGAAGATGGAGGCGAAGAAGGGAGCGAGGAGGAGGAATGAAGAGGAGGAGGAGGAGGAGGAGGAGGAGGAGGAGGAGGCCTCCTTGGACAGCCTGGGGCACCTTGGCCCATAGGGGTCCAGGGGCACTTCCGCGCCCCGCGGCCACCGCGCCGTCGGCGGCCGGCCCCCCGGCGGCCGGCCCCGGCTCCGCCTTGGCCAGCACGTTGGCCATCAGGTTGCCGAGGAGCTCCCCGTCCACCACGACCCTCGCCTCGAGGCGCGAGAGGCCTTCAAGCCAGCCTCAAGAGGGCCCCAAGACGGCCCGAGAGGTCAAAAAAACTGCCAAGATGGTCTCCAAGATACCTCAAGACTGCCAAGATGACCTCCCAGACGATCAAGATGGCATCCAAGACGGCAGAACCATCCCCAGGAGAGCCGAAGGTGGCCCAAGAGGCGCGAGGGCATCCCCGAGCTCGACGCTCCATGGTTGACACGGTCCGCCGAACACAGATCTCCTAGCGTCGCGAAAGAAGGCACGACAGGACGTGCTTGCTGTGTTCGGTTGCTGGGGACCCTCGCCAGGCCCCAGAACTGTCAAACATCGGCTCGGAGTGAAAACCAGTCCCAGGGAAGGGATCGGAACTTTCGGGGATACACGGTGAGAAAAAACATGACGTCGGGGGTATGGGAAGAGGGGGGCCCAGGAAGAAGGGGCGAGCTCGTCACGGCCTGATGCACGTGCGAGGACGAGAAGGGGTCAGGGAACGCGGATCCAAAGACAAACACGGTGGCGGGATGGGCCGAAGGCCATGGGATCCGCCGCCCCCTGTTGATTCATCACAAGGGTTGCCTGGGGTGCTGATTCCTTTCGCTTTTGGTTTTGGTTCTTTTTCCAAAAGACTTGCCCCCCGAGTTTCGGCCCCGCACGCCGGGGTCCAGGAATGGCCCGGAAAGGTCCCGGAATGGCCCGGGAAGGGTGGTTCCAAAAGATTATCCTGCTCCAGATGGCTTCAAGATGGCTTCGAAGATGGCCAAGATGGCCTCCAGGTTCGCCAAAGATAGTCCAAGATGGCCTCCAAGACGGCCTAGAAGAGTCCAAGATGCCTCCGAGTTCGCACAAGAAACCTCTCAGACGGCCCCAGACGGCCCCACGAGAGCCCGAAGAGGTCAAAATCAATGTTTCCCTTACGTTTTCGAAGGGTTGTGGCGTTTGTTCTTTTGGAGCCTTCCGACGGCTCATGACGGCCCAAGGAGCCCGAAAGATCGCCCCCAGTGCGCCCAAGAGGCCTCCAAGACGGCCCTATGATGGCCCAAGGGGCTCCCAAGACGGCCCCCAGAGGGCGCCAAGACGGCTCCAGAGGCCTTCAAGGCGCCCAAGACGGTCTCCAAGACGGCCAAGATGGCCTCCAAGATGCTTCCAACACAATACAGATGAGCTTCAAGACGGCCTAGATGGCCGCTAAGACGGCCAAGATGACCTAAGATGGGCCCGAGAGGTTCCAAGATTGCCCCAGAGGAATCTAGAGGTGCTCCAGGGAGGCCCGATGAAGCCAACATCTTACATGCTCCTCAAGTGTTTGAAGGATGTGTGATGTTCCTAGGTTTTGGTGTGCCGACCGCCTAAGACGGCCCAAGAAGTCCCCAAACTAGTCCCAGAGGCCTCCCGAATGGATCCAGAACGGCCCGAGAGGCCTTCAAGCCAGCCTCAAGAGGGCCCCAAGACGGCCCAAGAGGTCAAAAAAACGGCCAAGATGGTCTCCAAGATACCTCAAGACTGCCAAGATGACCTCCCAGACGATCAAGATGGCATCCAAGACGGCAGAACCATCCCCAAGAGAGCCGAAGGTGGCCCAAGAGGCGCCCAAGATGCCTCCAAGACAGCCCAAGATGCCTCCAAGACGTCCTCCAGGAAGGCCCGAAGAAGCCAACATCAATGCTTGCCCTTGGGTGTTTGACAGATGTTCGCTTGTGCTTCTTTTCGACCTTCCGACGATCCAAGGCGGCCCAAGGGGACCCCAAGATCGCCCTAAGATCGCCCAAGAGGCCCAAAGATGTCCCCGTGACAGCCAAGACGCTCACAAAACGGCTCCAAAAGTGCCCCAGCCTGGCCCAAGAGGCTTTGAAGACGCCCAGGATGGCCTCCAAGCCGGTCCTGAAGCGCCCCAAGAGGGCCCCAAGTCGGTTCAGAAAGGCTCCCAAGACGGCTTCCGACGGCGTCAGACGGGCCAGGAGCGCCCTGAGACGGCCAAAGAGGCCCCCAAGAAGCCCTCAAGAAGCCGCCAAGAGCTTCCAAGAGGCTCGAGGAAGCCCCCAAGAGGCCTCCAAGAGGCCCGAAGAGTGCCTCAAAAGGCTCCCAAAAACACCTCCTCCTCCTCCTCCTCCTGCTCCTCCTCCCTCTCCTGATCCTCCGCGTCATGCTCCTCCAAGCGTTCCCCGAAAGATACCTACGTTCAACGACCAGCGTGTCAACCCCCTCTTCCTTCTCCTTGTCCTCCTCCTCTTCCTCCTCCTCCTCCTGATACCTGCTCATTATCCCTTGACCTTCCTGCGAGCCCAGATTCATCTCGAGGCTCAGTTTTCTCCAGGGCTACACGCCGGTCGTTGATGGTAGGTATCTTTTATTCCCGGATCCCCATCTACTTCAAGCGCCTTCCTATACTTCCAGCATCGAGATGCTTCTGCTGCGCTGTGTTCCTCTCTGGGAGGGCCTGAGCCCAATCTACTTTATCCGCCTTCGTGCTTCATGTTTTTTGGGGATCTCCTGACCCGGGTCAACCCAGACCCGGGTCAGCCAGGGCTTGCAGAATCCTGCAAGATCCTGCAAGACCCTGCACCCAAACCCGGGTCAACGCGAAGGATCCTGCAAGATCCTGCAGGATCCTGCACCCAAACCCGGGTCAATGGGAGCCTGGCCCTGCAGAATCCTGCAAGATCTGGCGCTCTGGCTGACCCCCGTTTGCATTGACCCCCGTCTCAAAGCTCCCGAATTTTCACCTCGTTCTTCCGACCGGCGTGCACAGGCGCAAAATGTCACATGGGGGTCCCCGCTCGAGCGCGGGACCTCGCATGCTCCGGCCACGGGCGCTCGGACCCGCAGCGCCCCCCCCCCACACACACACAATCGCACGCCTGCTCACACGCTCTTCCGCGCAAGCCTCGTGCGGCTTCACACGCCTGCTCAGAAGCAGCCCTCCAGAGTCTCACGCGCGGGCCCCCGTTCGAGCAGGGTGCCGCCATCCATCTGTGCAGGCGTTGCTCGTGTTCAGCTCTTGGAACTCATCCGCCGCCGTGCCGCAGGCACGAAAACTCCGTGCACCAGACTGCTGAACTCCGTGCGGCGCGTTTCTGCGTTCGGGTGCGTCCTTCGGCGTGCTCTCGTAGGGCATTTGGGAAGGCAGGGAAGCCAAGCATGGGCCACAAGGGCTCCACGAGGCCCCCACGACGGTCCAAGTGGGTCCAATGACGGCCGTAGAAGGCTTCAAGATGACCAAGATGGCCTCGGGGTGGCCCAAAAGGCTCACGGGACGCCCCAGTAGGGCTCCAAGAGGCCCTCTAACAGAGCCTCGAGGGGTGCAAATCTGTGGTTGCCCTCAGGTTTCTGAAAGATGTTACCGAACTCGCCGTCCCAGGCATCCGACACTCAAAGACGGCCCAACAGGCCCCGAAGATGGCCCCAAGACGGCGCAAGGGGGCCTCAAGACGGCCCATGAAGCCACCAAGGCGGGCGACAAAGCCACCCGAAAGGGCCCCAAAGAGAGCCACAAGAGGGGGAACTCGGACTGATAGTTCGCGCCTGCCGCGCTAAGATGACCTCCGAGAACGCCAGCTGACCCCCGAGAGATCCACCAGAAGCTACAGAAGGCAGACAACCGGCCCAAGTTAGGCCCCCAAAGGCCTCCCGACAAGCCCCAATACAATTCCATAACAGCATTCCGAGAGGGCCCCTTGCGGGACCCCCACCAAGTATCCAGGCGGAATCTGACCTACAACCACGGGGCGGTGGCGGATTGGGCCGAAGGCCACTCGATGATTCAGGAAGTGCTGGGGGAACATCTCAGTCTGGAACGCTTGGAAACTTTTACCACGAATGTGCACGGCGCTGGAAACGGTCAACTCTCCGTCCGCGTGACTGCCGAACTTATTGTCAGCGCTCAGGATCCCGAGCTGCGAGGAACACTCGGGGCGGCACTCCAGGCTGGCGCGAGGAAGCGGAGCCTTCTGATTGAGCAAGGACACCGTCCCGGCATTCCTAGTCCTACACGAAATGTTCTTAGAACCCCAAAATGTTCTAATAACAAGGAAAATTCTTAGAACAGAAACCCGATGTGTTCAAACAAGACAGACTCCGGCAGGAATATTAGAAGAACATTTCGTGGAAACCACGAAAGGTTCTTAGAACATGCTTGGTAGGGCTATAGGCGAGCCAGGACGCTTCGCCACTGCTTGAGATTCTCCGTGAGGGGCGGGGTGGAGCCGGCGGGGACCGAAGGCAGAAGCCCGAGGAGGGAGACGGGCATGGTCGGGGACCTGCTGGCCTGGGTCAGTCCAGGCCCGGGTCAAGTCGGGCCATGCAGGCTCCTGTAAAGCCCTGCGGCATCCTGCAGGATGCCGTGCCCAGGTCCGGGTGAGTGCGCCCCTGGCCCTGCAGGATCCTGCAAGATCTGGCGCCCTGGCTGACCCACGTCTGCACGTCTGCACTGGCCCCCGTCTCTTGATCACCGATATGGGTGCGGATCCAGGACTCTGGGGGCGTTCCCAGGGACCAGATCACCATCCCGAATCGATTGTCCAACTACAGTGGAGGCCCGTCCACGAGAAAAACCTTCCACAAGAAACCCAATCCTGGACCCCCCGGACGTCCACTGATTGTTGGCGTGGGAACGTCACGCCTTCCATCGCAAAAGCATCGAAACCAAAGAAACCCAGGGCACCCTGGAGGCAAACAGGGTGTCTCTTGGCATGGGTCTCCGCTGTAACTTTACCAAGCGACTGCACTCGCTATCGCAACCAAGTAAACATGTAGATTATAAAACCTTGCGCACAATTAGTTACGTACCCCCGGCGACGAGAATGCTCCATTAGGCTTAGGTCGGGCATGTCCCCCTATAGGCAGATTTTGGACGAAACATTGAAACTACCATAAGAATGCTTGACAAAAAAAAGAATAAGCAAAAATCATCCCCACACTATGTTTGGATTATTTGGGGATATTCCTCCTGTAGAGGGCCAGGCCCGAGTAGCATGAGGCCCAGGAGAACCAAGCAGAGCCCACCCCCTCTCCCCACTCTCGAAACTCGATGTCTTCTGGCGATCCTCCCTCTTCATCTTTTGGCGGCGAGCGAGGGGGATAGCGAGGTTCGAACTTCGAGGTTCGAGGTTGTCGGGCGCTTTCGTTGGTTCTCGGCGGTTTTCCAGCCTCGGGATGCTTGCCAGCAGCTGCGCCTCGCCGAGGGCGTTCTGGGGTTGCCCGGATCGTCCCGAACGGCCGCCGGAGACCCGAGTTATGACCCAAAAGCCAAATTCGGCGGCGAGCGAGGAGGGAAGTGAGAAGGAGAAGGCCTTCTCAGAAGGCGGCGGGACTTCTCAGAAGCCTTCGCGCCTTCTGGGAAACTTACTTTTGACTTCGGGGATGGCCCAGAAAGGTTCGCAGAAGGCCGGGGGACTTCCGAACCTTCCGCGAAGGCCTTCTCCTTCTCACTTCCCGCCTCGCTCGCCGCCGAATCTTGGCAGGCTCGTAATGGAGACGGAATAGCAAAACATGACGATGTCCAGCAGGAAGAGCTGTCCGACATCGACAGCGGCCGCTGTTGGTCCACAGACGATTGCCCCAACGGGCCACGTCCGCGGCGACACGGTCAACGAGTCCTGTTGAAACTGGAGGGATATGCTGTTAGTATGCGACCCTATTCTTTTCGTCTTGGAGAAAAGAAAAACATGCTTGTGTTAGAAGGCTGCGGCCTTCCCAGATGGGTACCAGAGGCTTCTGAGAAGCCTTCTCAAAGCAAAGGGGGCTTCTAACACTGCCTCCTTGACCCCCCCATCGGTGCTTCTCATAAGGCTACGCCTGTCGTGCCACCCCCTTCCTGGCGACGCCGAGCACCCCTTCTCAGATGATGGGCCCAGAAATTGTTGAGAAGCCTTCTCGAAGCAACGGAAGGCTTCTAAGAAGCCCCCCCCCTGCCTTTTTAGCCCCCCGTCCCGTGCTTCTCAGAAGGCTACCCCTGCCGCGCCACCCCCTTCCGCGCGACGCCGAGCACACCCCAGAGGACTGGACCCCCCCCCCTTACAGGCCCTTCGTCCTGGGCCGTGCTCTTGCTGCCCCGGAGCTCGGCGAGGGCCCCCCAGACTACCGAAGACAGCCAAAACCCCGCGGCGTGATTTTCTTCGCGATAAGGTTGGCTCAGACCCGCGCCTCGCTGCCCTTCTTGGCCGCCATCCCGGGGGCTCCGCCGCCCCGCCGGGAGGGGGGGGGAGGCGCGCACGCGCTCGCTGCGCGGCCGCCTGGGCCCGCTGCGGGCTCCGGGGGCGGAGGCCTCTGCGGCAACGGAGGGCCGCCCGTGCCATCTGGCTGGCCCGTCGGGGATCTCCTCCTCCTCCTGCTCCTCCTCCTGCTCCTCCTCCTCCTCCTCTTCTGCCCCCTCTTCTTCCTCCTCCTCCTCCTCCTCCTCCTTCTCTGCTTCCTCCTCCTCCTCCTGCTCCTCCTGCTCCTCCTCCTCCTCTTGTTTTTCTTCCTCCTCCCCCTCCTCCCCCTCCTCCCTTTCTTCTCCTCCTCCTCCTTCGGCCCGGGTCAAACCAAACCTCGGTGAGTCAGGCCTTGCGAGATCCTGCAACCTCCTAAAGGATCCTGCAGGATCCTGCGCCATAGCCCAGGTCAGTGCGTCCCTGGCTCTGTAGGATCCTTTCGGATCCAGCGCTCTGGCTGACCCCCTGTCTCTTGAGATCCGAACTCTTGCGAATCGACGTTGACCTGCGCTAGTTCGAAGCTAATGGGCGCTGAATCGACGCTTCCTGTCATCGACTATAACACACTGGCGATCGCTAGTGCTCTCTGGAGACGAAGTTTCAAGGACATACAAGCGATAAATCTCTGGCGGGCCAGTTCTTGGGGGAAAGTGCTGAAAACGCAAACGCCCAAAAACTGCTCATCAGACACAGCGCGCCAAAGAGCACTCAAACACACGCTACTGGCGAAGCGAGCCGTTCCAGAAGAAGGGCCCGTGAGGCCAGGGGCCCAGGAACCAGACCCATTCCACACACACGCACATTCACATACACACACACACACACCCTAGACACACCCTGGACACACCTCGGACACACCGTGGACACACCCCCAAACACACCCAGCCACATGCCGTGCACACGCCAGCAGCACGCCAGACACGCGCCAGACACACTCAGACACACACGCCAGTCACACGCCAGACGCACCCAGGCACAATCCATACACACGCCATACACATGCCGAGCACGCGCCAGACACACGTCAGACACAAGCCAGACACACGTCAGACAAACGCCATACAGAGATCAGACAGGCGCCAGACACGCATCATACACACGCCAGACACACGCCAATAACACGCCAGAGACACGCCAGACACATCCAAACACACGCAAGGCACACGCCAGACACACGCCAGACACACACTGGCCCTGGAAACACGCTGGATATACGCTTGACGCCACACACTCTCACACACACACACACATCCCAAGAAACGACAGACATCGGACATACACACCCAAGGTACCGCCAGAAACACGCCAAGCACACTCAGACACACGCCAGACACACCCAGGCACATGCCAGAAACAACTCAGAGACACCCAGACGAACCCAAGACACACACCAAACACACCCACATACACCCCAGACACACGCCAAGCACACGCCATACAAACGCCAGACGCACCTAGACAACCACCGCGCACATCCAGACACACGCCAAAAACACCTAGACACACGCCAGACACACGTCAGACACACACACACACACAGAGGACACCCAGACACATCCCGACACACCCGGGCATGACGACGACGAGGACTCCGACGACTCCGACGACGACGACGAATCTGACGACGAGGACCAATTCGCCGACGATGACGTTCCAACCACGCTTATCTGCCTCACCCCTGGTGCACTCTACGACCGAAATCCGCCGATCCGGCGTGTGAGCTTAAGGGAGGGGGTGAGCGGGGTGGTTCTGCCAGGGTAGGGGGAGGGGAGTGGGGGGGGTCTGGTGGCGCGGGTGCCTGTGGCGTGGGGGGGGGTCCGGTTCCCCGTCCCGCCTGTGAGCAACGGGAATTGGGGGAAAAGGGGGGGGGTCCAGTGGCTAGGGTGGCTCTGCTGGGGTATAGCATGGGGCGTGGGGAAAGGGTCCGGCGGCGCGGGTTCCCGTGACGTGGGGGCGGGGTCCTGTCCCCCGTCCCGCCTGCGGACAAGGGGAATTGGGGAAAGAGGGGGGGAGGGGTCCAGTGGCGTGGGTTCCGATGGCGCGGGGGAGGGGAAGGGGGGGCTCCGCGGCGTGTGATGTTGAAGGAGCCTCGGCTAGAGCCTCGAGGCTGATGTTCAGCCGGTGAGGGGGTTGCCGGGGTGGCTCTGCCAGGGAACAGGGGGGGGGGGGCGCGCGTGCGCGGGGTAATGTTTGTCCGTGTGCGCGAGAAAGGAATCGGGGAAAGAGGGAGATAGAAGTGGAACGGGACAAGAGCGGAAAACGGGAAACATTTGGGGGGGAAGACGAAGGTGGCGGTGAAATGCGTGTCTGTTGTGTGAAGTGTGCGTCGTCCCGTTCGGCACCGCCTGATCCCCGGGCTTTGCCCGCTTAGGCCCCGCCTGCTCCCGCCCCTTCTCTGTCAATTAAAGCTGTGCGCGTCCCGGGGAGCTTTTAGCGGAAGAGGCTCGCACTCGCCCTGCAGATCAAAAAAAGTGTGGTGTGTGCGTGTGTGTGCTTGTGCGGTGTGCGTGGAGTGTGTGTGTGTGTGTGTATGTGCGTGTGTGTTGCCGGCGTGTGCGTGTGTGTGTGTGTGTGCGCCTGCGAAGGTGGCGCGCGTGTGTGCATGTGGTGTGTGTGTGTGTGTGTCTGTGTGTGGGTGCGTGTGTGTGCGTGTGTGTGTGTGTGTGTCTGTGTAAGCGTGTGTGCGTAATGTCTACGAGCGCGCGCGTGCGTCTGTCCGCAAAGTGCCGCCGCCCAGCCTGGAGGGCACCCCAAGCGACCCGACCTGGATCGGCGGCACTGGCCGAAGGCCACTACAATATCGGAGGTGTAATGCCGCGAAAAATGCTAAAATGTTGCATTGGCTACCGTTAGTTACCGCTACGCGAGACTGCCGTCTACGCGCGCACAAAACTGATTGGGCAGGATTGAAGAACCCGTGGTGGGCAGGATTGAAGAACGCAAACATGTTTCGATGACCGCGCGCAAGAGACATACCAGACATCTCTACACAGACCCATGGACACCCCAGACACACCCCAGACACAACATTGCAAACACAGGCCAGACACGGTCCGAACACACCCACACCCCGGACACAGCCAAGACACACAAGAAACACCCCAGACACACACACACACACACAAACGCACCGCAAACAAGCCCCAAACGCACACCCCGACACACGCAGACAAACAGTGACACTCGCCAGACTCCCGCCAAACACGCCAATGCACACCCCAACATGACGACGATGGCGACGAGGACGGCGACGACTCCGTGAACTCTGACGACACCGGCGCCGACTCCGACGCCGTCGCCGACTTCAAAAGCGGCCCGGAAGGCGTTAAAGCAAATTTCTGCGTCCACTCTCACCCTTTCCTTCCACCCTCATGTTTCCCTCGTCTTCCTTCCGCCTTGTCCTGATTATGTCTTCTCGCTCTTCCATTCCCTCTGTCCTACCGCATCTGCCGCTATCCTTCCCAACTCATTCGCAATTCGTCCCTCGTCCATCCTCAAATCCCCATCCCAACCCCGAAAGCATATTTTTTCATCATCCGCTCACCAGTCCCCTTACCTCCCTGAACCTCACTTCCTACCACCCTCCCGCCACCCCATGGATCCCCGACCTCACAAAAATGGAGGCTATAGGAGGAGGCTCATATGGGGTCTTACCTCGGGGGCCCAAACTGCCCCACAAACGATTAATCACATACTTTGGGTAAGCGGGTTAAGAGAATAGTCGGAGTGACAAATATCAGCAAGCCAATGAGTGCGGCCCATGATGATCCGCTGGGCTGTGATCGCATGAGGCTGCGCATCCAGGGGGCGGTCGACCCGAGGGACCAGGACGCCCTTGAGCAGCGCGCCGCACCTGCACTGCGCCCCCAGGGACCCCATCCAGGGCCCAAAGTGGCCTCGCCAGAGCACCGAGCCCTGCAAGGCAACCAGGAGCGACAATGGCCATGGACGAGGAGGCCCGGGGCGGGGCGGGGGAAAGCGTGGCGGAGGTGGGAGGGGAGGGCGAACGGGCTGGCGAACGAACGACGAGGGAGGCAGGCGGGGGACCAAGGAGGATGACGACCGACACCGAGGGGAGAGGGGGAGGGGATACGTGCCCCTCCGACCTCGTGTCCTAGAGCTGCCCCTTCCTCTTGTTGCCCCCCTCCACCGCTCCCCCCACCAGCTGGGTCCCATCGCGACTGGACGCAGGCGGCGCCCTGCCGAGGCCCACTCCCTCGGTCACCCAGAGGCCTGATAGGGGCACTGAGGCAGCTCCCTGGCCTCCTCGTCGGGCTTCGGGGTTCCCCTCCCCCTCCTCCTCGCTCTCCTCCTCCCTCTCCTTCAACTCCTACGCCTCCTCCTGCTCCTCCTCCTCCTCCTCCTCCTCCTCCTCCTGCTCCTCCTCCTCCTCCTCCTCCGCCTCTCCTCCTCCTCCTGCTCCTCCTCCTCCTCCTCCTCCTCCTCATTCTCCTCCTCCTCCTCCTCCCTCCCCCTCCTCCCCCTCCTCTTCCTTCTGCCCCTCCTCCCTCCCCCTCCTCCTCAGGGCGAGGGCCCCCCCCAAGCGCATCCATGTTGCACGGGGAGGGGCGCCCCCCCACCCAGGCAACCCCGGGCAGGGCAGCGCGTGGACTCTGCAGCCTCCGCTACGATGTACAGGGCAGTTTTAATAAATAGGCTTCTTTTTTTATATCGGAGGTTTAAAACATGATTAATGTATGAATAAATTGATGCGAGAACTCATCGTTGGTTTTAATACTAAACCCCTGCATGTTTGATACATGATCCGCACGCGGAGCATCTATTAAAAACGGCACTGTATACCCCCTCGAGGCAAGCGAAGCCCACAGATCAGACGGCAATCTGTGCAGACCACACAGCGCACAGTTCTGCAGATCGGACAGCAACCGGCCGGTTCAATCCAAGAGACCCCCCAAGGACGAGAAGGTATGCAGAAGAGCGGAATATGTAGAATCCACGCGCCCATGCGCCCCCCGGGCTCCCTGGGGCACGCAGGCGGCGCAATTTGTAGACTCGGGGCGGCCCTGAGGCGCCTGCCAGCAGGCAGTGTCATTCTACAGCTCAGACAGCAATCTGTAGAAGCTACACATTACCAACCTCGAACGTGTCCCTATCCCTAAGATTGACACGCCAAAAGGCGATGACAATCTTAGGGATTCGCCTTCAGAAATTAAGGGAATCCCTAAGATTGGCATCGTGATGAGGAGGTGCCCAGCATAGGGATAGGGATATCTTCCAGGCTGGTCCAGACACACACACACACCGGCACCAGGAGGGTGATCATCGTTCCCGCACAACCCCTGCCCGACCTGCTCCAATACCTCCTGGCCATCCGAGCGCGCCTTGCGCGACAGCGCGAATCAAGGTAAAGACGCGCCGCCCCGAAAAGCAGTGGGACAAATCCAAAAAAAAAGAAATGATCGGGTTGGCCCGGCGGCCACCGCGGGCCAGGAGAAGGCCAAATGTGGCAGTCGATCCCCAAGCTCCAAGGTCTATTATGCATTGCATCGCCTGCGCGTCGCGGAATAAACCTGGACAAACTGGCGCTTCCCACGTGCAAGTATTCTCTGCGCATTCCTCCAGGGTGTGCATCGTGTCGATTGGCATGTTAACACGCGCACGAGACCAACGCAGCGTCGCCCGAAACGCAGCGACTCAGAACACGCCTCTGAGAATACAACAAACATGACTATGTATGCCAAAGTCCGCCTTCAAACAGGCGGCACGTGTACTGATCTTCCCCCGCGAGACACCCCTGGCGGTCTTGGCACACACACACACACACACACACACACGCACGCACACCTCACCCGCTTCGTGGCCCCATAGGGAGCTCCACCAAAGGCCCCAGTGGCGGTGTTCGCGCGCGTCCGCGCCACTCATTCCTGCACACCCCTCACACGTTGCGTGGCCCCATACGGAGCTCTAGCCCAAAGCCCGGGTGGCGGCGTTCGCACGCGTCCCCGCCACCAATTCCAGCACACCCCTCACGCGCTCCGTGGTGGCCCCAGAGGGAGCTCCACCGAAAAGGATGCCCACGACTGCGTTGCCCACAACGGCACAGCTCGGAGGGAGCCAGCCAGACCGTCTTGGAGACCAGTCTGGGCGTCTCGGAGGCCTCTTGGGCCGTTTTCGGGCCCTCTTGGGCCCGTCTTGGGGGCCTCTCGGCCCGTTCTGGGGCCATCCTGGAGCCCCCTTTGGCGATCTTGGGGCGATCTTCGGGAGCCCCTGGGCCGTCTCGGGCCGTTGGTAGGCCGAAAAGGAGCAAATGTCAAAATCCTCCATGTCAAAATCCTTCAAAAACGAAAGGAAAATCACTTTTTTTTGGCCTGGGGCCTTCCTGGAGGCCCTCTTAGAAGACCTCTTGGGTCGTCTTGGGCCATCTTAGGGCCAGCTTGGGCCGTCTTGTGGGCTTCTGGCCCGTCTGACGCTGTCGAAAGCTGTTTGGGGGGCCTCTCTGGGGCGACTTGGGGCCCTCTTGGAATGCTCCAAGGCCTTCTTGGAAGCTTTCTTGGGCGTCTTAGGGGCCCCGTGGGCCGTCTTTGGGCCCTGTTGGGGCCGTCTTGAGGGCCTCTTGGGCCGTTCTGGGGCCATCGTGGAGGCCTCTTGGGCGGCCTGGGGGCGATCTGTGGGGGCTATTGGGCTGTCGCGGGCCGAAAGGAAGCGCCAGCATTGTTCAAAAACCTACGGGAAAATCCATGATTTTGGCGTCACTGGGTCTTCCTGGCGGCCATCGAGGCCTCTTGGCCGTCTTGGGCCATCTAAGAGCCAGCTTGGGCCGTCTTGGTGGGCTCTTGGCCCGTCTGACGCCGTCGGAAAACGTTTTGGGGGCCTATCTGGGCCGACTTGGGGCCCTCTCGGGGTGCTCCAGGGCCGTCTTTAAAGCTTCCCTGGGCGTATCAGAAGCCTCTTGGGCCGTCTTTGGGTCCTCTTGGGGCCGTCTTGGGGACCTCTTGGGCTGTTCTGCGGCCATCTTGGAGGCCTCTTGGGCGGTGTGGGGGCGATCTTAGGGGCCTCTTGGGCCGTCTTGGGCCGTCGGAAGGCCGACAAGGAGCAAATGCCACATCCTTCACAAACCAAGGGAAACTAAATGAGTTTAGCCTCTCCGGGCCCTCCTGAAGAGCCTCTTGGACGCATGCGGAGCTGTCTTCGAGGCCTCTCGGGGGCCTCTGGGGCCGTCTTCGACCGTCTTGGAGGCTTCCTGGCTGAACTTGGAGGCATATTGGACTCTCTTTGGCATTCTTGGAGGTCATCTTGGACCATCTTGAGCGAACTTCAGGGCCATCTTTGGCATTATTGGAGGTCATCTTGGCACATCTGGAGCCGTCTGCAGCAGAAAACCTGTGCAACCACCACTGACCTGACCCCCCTTCCTGGCGCGCGGAGCGCGCCAGGGGCGGCGCCGGAGGCTCCGCCAGGGGAGCCCAGCGCGGACCCAAGCAATCAGCGCGAAGCGCCAAAAGTTTATGCTTGTGCCGTGCTTTCTTCTTCGAAGGCCCTCTCAGAAGGCTCAGAAGCTTGAAAGCAACAGAAGAGAACACAAACGAAAAACCGAAACAACATAAACAAACAATTTGAAACACATGTAACACAACTTCTTCTTAGGTTTCTTCAGTGCAGGGTATTGTGAGCCTTCCCCGAAGACGCAGGACTCCTCTACGACGATGGGCCTGTTTTCTGCCACCACCACCACAAGCTGGAGGGGGGAAGGATGTGATGGATGAGGAGGAAGAAGACGCGAAGGCGAAGGAGGAGGAGGCGAAGGAGGAGGAGGAGGAGGAGGAGGAGGACCCCCGCCCCCTCCTACTTCTGGTGGCGGCGGTGGAAAACGAGGCCACCATCCGAGGGGCCCAGCCTGGCCAGGCTGGCACGCACGCCCACCCCCGCCGTGGCCGAGGGCTGCCCAACCCCCGCCCGGATCGCCGCGTGCAGCGTGGCGCGCGGCGCCCCCCGACGTGAAGGGGGTCAGGGCGACAACGAGGAGGAGGAGGAGAGGACGACGAGGACGAGGACGAGGACGAGGACGAGGGCGAAGAGGAGGGCGACAACGAGGAGGAGGAGGAGGAGGAGGAGGAGGAGGAGAAGGAGGACGACGACGACGGCGAGGACGAGGACGAGAGCGAAGAGGGGGGCGACAACGAGGAGGAGGAGGAGGAGGAGGAGGAGGAGGAGGGGGAGGGGAGGAGGCCAGCTCCACCTTCGCAAGCTTTTGGCAGGTATCTTCTCCTCCACCTGCGCGATGGCCGACGATCCCCGTCAGAAGCCAGTGCAAAGCGTTTGGGCGTGCACGCGCCGTGCATGATGCTGAGCACCGCGCCGTCTGGAACTGCTTCTTGGCAGGAGTGGTCGGGGCGTCTGCGCACTAATCCACACTGTTCCACGTGTGCTCTCACGTGAACAGGCGCACCTGGTGCACGTGGAGCACATGCCGCACCTTGCGAACGTGGTGCATACGGCGCACCAAGCACGCTTGAGCACCTGACGCACCAGGTCCGCGTGGCGCATCTGCTGTGAATTGGTGCCCAAATGGCTGTCCATCGGGGGCGGCCACTGCCTATGTTGAGACTCAGATGCTACTTCGTGTAGTCGGAGCGAGGGCGGGTGGAGGTGATCGAGATAGCGTGCAGGGATCTGCTTAAAGTGTTTTTCGATTTCGTTGTTTCGTTCTCTCTCGTTTTGTCTTCAATCCCTCATTGCTGCAACGCGACATCGAAACGACAACGGCCCACGAGATCGCCAAAACAACGTTTCGGTCGACCCCATGATAGCCTGTGACGTTAGCGTTGGGAATTTGGCCACGTCCCAACCCCCTCCCTGGGGCCCCCAAGGTCTTGAGCCCATTTTCGCGAATTGCTGGGGCGCGCTCCATCGCTAACGAGACAGTTCAAGCTGGCCTCCTACCTACCGAGCCTCAAATCCGCATGGATCGAGGTGGCCACGAAACCTCCGTAGACGAGCGCGTTCCATTACTCGCAAAGTAACTACTCGCTAATGGCTTGGATCCGCCGCGGGGGATCTACGGTAACTTTCGTCGAAACCAAAATATGTTTTTCGGACGTTTGCGAGTAGGCACTTTGCGAGTAGTGGAACGCGCTCGGTGATTCCCAAAGACGCTACCGATATGCCCCCTCCTGGTTCCTGACTCCTGCTTGCCCGAAGGTTCTCTGAGCGTGGCCCTCCCCCCAAAAACTGGTCGGCCCTGGGGGGCTGATCGACCTAACGCCGGCGGTATTTACCGCGGGCTGTGGGAGAGGAGCGGAACGTGACAGACAGCGCGAGGGGAGAGAGGGCAGGAGAGAAGGAAACCCGAGATCATGATCACGGCCTCGAGGGGGGAGAGAAGGGAGATGACTCTCGCCTCCTCCTCATCTCGAAAGCTGGGCGAGGGCTGCTAAAACCGTGGCTGCTAAAACGGCCCTCCCGGAATGAAAAAACAACTTCCCGGAATGAGGCGCGGCACGCGAAACAGTCAACGGGCTTCTTCTCGGAAGGACGGAGACAACCTCCCGGAGGTCGATTTTAGCAGCCACGGACTTAGCAGCCCTTGCCCGGCTTATGATCATCATCATCCTCCTCAACTGCCCCCTCCGCCTGATGCCTCACCCGATGCTGCAGCCCCTCATGCTGCTGCTGTCGGCTGCTGCCGCCGTCGCCCCTGCCACCCTCCCTCCCGCTCCTCCGTTGCCTCTCCCTCGCCCTCCTCCTGCTGCTCCCGCTGCTCCCAGTCCTCCTCCTCCTCCTCCTCCTCCTCCTCCTCCTTCTCCTCCTCCTACTCCTCCCCCTCCCTCCTCCCCCTCCTCCCCCTCCTCCCTCCTCCTCCTCCTCCTCCTCCCTCCTCCTCCTCCTCCTCCTCCTCCTCCTCCTCCTCCTCCTCCTCCTGCTCCTCCTCCTCTCTCCTGCTCACTCCTGCTCCTCCTGCTCATGCTCCTCCTCATCTCCTGCTCCCCGTCCTCATCCCCCTGCTCCTCCTCATCATCCCCCCCCTCTCTTTCTTCCAGAGCAAGCGTTTCGCCGGCGAGCGACGGCAACTTGGCCACGTGCGGACGGTGGAAGCCGCGGTTGACAGTCCAGGCAGCCCGCACAAGTGAGACCAGCGATCGCATGCGCACCCGCGATCGGCGGTTGCCACCAGCGCACCAGCGCGATGCTACAGGAGCGACCGCTGCATACACAGCTTGACAAAATGAAAGGGAGGGTCATGCACAATGGACTGTTGCGCACATGCACCCGTTGTCTGGGGAATCTGCGCGGATTGCATGGATCGGCGCTGGACCCCCTCCCTGGCGCGCTCCGCGCGCCAGGGGCGGCGCCAGAGGCGGCGCCGGTACAAGACATCCGTGCGTGAGTATCTTTGAATCGAACCCCATCCCCAGAGGCGTAGCCTGGGCTCCATTGGTAGATTTACCCCCCTGGATGGGGATAGAATAGGTCGTTCCCTTCGGGTTTCGAGGGGTGTATCCCAACTTGGGTGGTAACTTCGTAGGAGTCTCGAAAGGAATGGGGATGGAGATGGGGATCGGTTAAACGATACCGAGTGTGGAGCTTCAAACCATGCATGTTTCTACCGCTGCTTCTGCTTCTTCTTCTGTTTCGTAATATTATTATTATTATTATTATTATTATTATTATTATTATGTTTCATATTTTTCTTCTTCTTCTTCTTCTTCTTCTTTTTTTTCTTAGATGTGCGCCAACGCAGCTGCGGGAGGAACACTAGAAACACCCCCGCCGCGAAACCCGTGCCCATCTGGACCTGCCCATGCTATGTAAAGCCCTCATCGGGTGCTACACGCGGTGGTCCCTGGCCCGAGGCGCCCCTAGGAATTCGAGGGGACCCTGGCCGTTTTCAGAACACCCTGCACGGGGCCCAAAGGGCCTGAGTGTCGGGTCGGACGGGAGGGGTAAGATCGCAAAAGGGTTCGCGGGCGAAGCAAATGCCTGCGGCCAGCTCTCCTGGCGCCTCGCAGCGCCCCAGGCGGCCATGCATCGAGCAAGATGCCCAACGGCAAGGCCGAAGCTGGCTGCACGCAACAGATCCGCTCCCTTTGGTTCGGCCCGGGAGGCCCGGCTTTCGGTCCATAACTCGGGCTTCCAGGGGCCGTTCGGCAAACTTCGGGCGCCTCTGGACTACCCTCGGCGAACCGCATCTGCGGGAAAGTACCCCGAGGCTGGCAAACCGCCAGCGAGCCGAGGAACACTCCGGAACGCCTTGGACCTCGAACCCATCTCGCCGCCCTCCGTTCCCTCTCGTCCGCCCCGGCCCCCGCGAGGTCCCCCCAGCCTGGGCCGCCAGGAAGCAGTTCGCCTACAACGCGGGGAGCAGGAGGAGGAGGAACAGGAGGAGATGGAAGAGGAGGGGGCGGAGGAAAAAGAGGAGGAGATGGAGGAAATGATAGAGATAGAGAGAAGGAGGAGGGGGAGGAGGAGGAGGAGGAGGAGGAGGAGGAGGAGGAAGAGAAGGAAGAGGAGGAGATGGAAGAAGAGGGGGCGGAAAAAAAGGAGGAGATGGAGGAAATGGAGGAGATAGAGAAAAGGAGAAGGAGGAGGAGGACATGGAGGAGGAGGAAGAGGAGGAGGAGGAGGAAGAAGAGGGAAAGGAACTTGTTGGAACGCTTTGGTAAGCAACGTCGTGAAGAGAGGAATGGGGGGGAAGGAAGGGAACAATAAACACAAAGCGCACAAGCCTCAAACGGCACTCCCGCGCTCTCGTGCCTGCTGATCGGCCGCTGCCGCGATGCGAGCGCGGCGCAGGAAGGAACTCGCCTTGGACGGCCCTGCGTAGCTCGGAAACAAAACCGCGGCGAATTCTGCCCAGGTTTTCGTTGCCCTTCCTAGACGGCGCAGGGCACACGGGCAACAACTGGCGCCCATCCGAAGTAGCCGTGCGGCCACACACCTGGCAAAAATACAAGCTGTGCGAACCGCAAAACGCCAGCCTGTGCGAAGGATGCAAGGCCGCACCAGAAATCGAGACAGGCCCAGTGACCTCGACCATGACGTCCCAATGGAAAGGGTCAACCCCCGCGGCAGGGACGCAAGGAGCCTCGGAGACCTCCCAGGAGGCCCTCCTCATCACAAAGCACCTCACACACTCTGCAGCGAAATGAGCTGCCATGCGTCACGGGTCTCTGCGGCGACGCGCGAAGCGCTCGCTCGAGCTTCGGCCGTTGCCTCGCTCTCTTCAGGAGGGCAACCGAGGACCGAGCTTTCATGGGATCGGCCAGGGACGAGTCGATCACGGCGCGGCGAGCCCGACGTCGAATTAGGGCGGCCCGCGCATCCCAAGAGTTGGTCCTGGGATCCGGGCGGGCCGCGCGTACCCAGGAACGCTCAGCGGCCTCTAAGGCCGCAGTGTCTGCCAGATGATTTCCAGACCTCGGGAAGGCCTGGTGGCCTGAAAGGCCCTCGGCCTCGAGGTCAAGGCGAGAGGCCGCCCTTTCAAGGGTGACCTGCCCCTCTCCACTCGAGACAAGAGCTGTCTAAATTCGGAGCCACAAATCCCAATTCCCCCAATTGCCGACCCCGCTCCCACCCTGTAGCAAGGGGAAAATGGTCCGTAACATAGTGAAGGGGCCCTGTACTGCCCTCCAGGCACAACGCGGAAGCCGGGAGCTCGGAGCGTGGGGCAGTTTGAGACATGCCAACTACAATTCCAGAAACAACCACGACCAACTCTCACTGCGACATCCCTGGGATAATCCTGATCACCGCGCGAGCCCCGCCACAACGTCGGCGACGAGGATCGGAGGAGAAACGCCCTCCCGAGCCGCCCCTGAAAACCACTGAGGCCTCGGAGCCGACAGACGACAACTCAATCAGGGACGTCGCGTCTGGGGGCTTTATTCTCTCGGCTTCGGGTGAGTCCACGAACTCGGGGTGAGTGCGGTCGGTCGGGGGGGGGGCACCCCTGAGCCACATGCCCGGTTTCATATCACAATGTATAAAACTTTGCGACGCGAGGGGGGGGGGAGAGCGGGTAATCCTCGTGATCCTTGTTGCACTCGCGCCCCCACGCTCGGTGCTGCAACGTCTCTGGCGATTTGCAGCACCGCGAGCGCAACTACTGATCCGACGTGCCCGTCGGGAACTTCAGCTCTCGTCGAGGCCATCGCGCTCAGCAGCCTGGACCCACAACTGGGCCCTGACATCCTTCTTCAAGTCATCCAAAATGCCAGCGACGTCCATTTCGCCATCTGCGAAACCAGCCAGGGGCGAGGTGGGGAGCTTCCACTCGGCAAGACCAGCGGTTTCCGGGCACCCCCAAGAAACAGCAGTAGTCGGCGTCCATCCAGCATCGAGAAGGGAGGTGATCACCGCCGACACTGGTCCCTCGACAACTCGCCATCTGCCCGCTCTGCCTGCCAACTCCAGCCGACGTAAAATCCATGGCCGCGCTTGCTCCGATCTCTGATGGGGTTCAGGATGCAGACGCCAAACAATAATACACTCTGCCACGAGATGACGACGGGACTCCATGACAAGGTCTTCTTCTCGTAAAGAACTGCCAGGGTGCTGGTCAAGCATCTGCCCTTCGGCGGGCCCCAACCCGCCGCGGCGGCTTGGCGACGGGGCCGAAGCAACTGGCACGGAGCAAAGCACAACGCCTGATGTCCATGCGCTGCTTGGGGCAGCGCCCCCGTCGCCCAGAGGCCCGGCGAAGCTTTGCGAGGGCGAGCGTGGCGACGGACATGTTGTAGTCGATGGGCTAGCCTCGCAGCCGCAGCAACGCGCTGCGACAACTTGCGAAGAGACCGTCGCCCACCTCCTGTCGAGTCCAACCCTGAACCAACTGCCTCCCGACCATATTGCACGGGAGAGACTTTGCGGCGAAGCCGCTTGGCCAGCTTTTTCCATCCAAGCTGACGTCGTTGGCAGACAACGCAGTCTTCGTAGAGACCGCCAATCGCATAGCGTCCAATCCCTGCCTGAAATCATCGGCGGAGGAGGCCATGCGGGATTCAAACTGCTCGATAGGCCCTTCAGCTCGAAGAGCGGCGTCGCCTTAAGCGCAATGCAATCGTGCCGTTCTTGGGCCCGCTGGGGCAAAGGGTAAGAGAACAGCTTGGCGGATCGCACCATGCGGGGAACCTGACACAAGAGATCGCACCGCCAGGTGGGCAAGTGCCTCTGCAGCGAGGTATCAGACGCGGCGCGCGGAAGGCTGGCGCCTCTGCAGCTGGGGGCGGCAGCGCCCAGGGGCACAGAGGCCGCGGTCCACGTCGCGCGGCAGTGGTGGAGCAGAATCAGGGTGGACCGCCAGAAGGCGTTCGTGAAGCTAGACTTGTCGAGCGCACGCTTGACAGGCAGGCAGTCCTGCAAACAGTTCATGAAGACGACCCAGGCCTCGCCCCCATTGTGGACTGGTGCTACGGCGCCCCAAGCTCACTATTGGTGGAAAAGAAAAACGCCGCCGCTGTCCTCCGAGCGCGGCGCCCAAGAAGGCGACCCGCTCGGTCCGCTGCTCTTCGCGCTCGCTCTACAGCGCTGCGCGGAGCAGGCGCGCGCCGAGCACGCCGACCCAGCCGCCAGCTCTCTGGACTTGGTGTTCTTCTACCTCGGCGACGGCTGCCGGGCCGCGGGCGCGCCCGCAGATGACCGCCTCCTGCGCCACCTGGTGAAGCGCTTAGCCGCGGCTGGACTGGCCCTCAGCACCGGGCCCGGCATGTGCGAGGCAGTGCCCGCCCGCGGCGCTGACAGCAGCGGAATTGACCGCGTTCCCGCCGGGCTTCCGCCTCAGGGAGGACAACAGCTTCGAACTTCTGGGGCCCCCCCGTGGGGGACGACAGCTTCTGCGCGGAACGCGTCCGGGAAAGAATGACCAAGGCCGCTGACCTGCTGGAAACTCTACGGGCCTTGGAGAGCGCCCAGGTGGCCTTGATCCTGCTCCGCCAGTGCGCCTCCAACTGCGAGCTGGGCTTTTCCGCGCGCGCGATCCCGCCGACGGCGCACGCTGGCGCGCTGCAGACCGTGGGCGCCGCCGCCCAGGCTTGTCTGGAGCAGCTCCGCGGGCGTTGCCCCATCGGGCGACTCTTGGAAGCAAGCGCAGCTCAAACTTAACCGAGGTGGGCTGGGGCCCCGCTCCTCCGAGAGTCACGCGGCGGCCGCCTGCCTGGCCTCGCGGTCCCGCAGCGCGGAACTCTGCCGACGGCTCTACGGAGCCCGCGACGACACCGACGGCGGAGACGGGAGCAGCCCGGCAGCAACCACGCTGGCTTCCAACGACGCAGTCCTTCCAGCAGACCGATCACTTTCGACCCCGCCCAGCGCGGAGACCAGCGGCTCCTCTCCGCAAAGATGGACGACGCCGTCCGCGACGACCTCTGGCAACGCGCTTCGCTGGCCGCGAAGACCCACCTCAACTTGGCGGCGGCTCCAAGCGCCGGCACCGACTTGCAGGCGCCGCCGCGCTGGGCACTCGGCACCCACTTCCCGCGCAGCTTGATGCAAGTGGCGCTGCAGCGCCGCCTTCGACGCAATCTGCTAAGAGGCGGCCTTTTGCACGGCGCGCGGGGTGGCGATGGGCGCGTTCGCAGACCACGCGCTCACCTGCAGCTGCCGCGGAGTCCGCGCGAAGCGCCGCAGCTGCCTCCAGAACCAAGCCCGGCATGGCACGAGGCGCCTGGCGGCTCGGCGCAGGACGCATGGAACGCCCTGGCCTTGACAGTAGATGTAGGGCCGAAGGGGAGCTCGCTCTGAGGCGGTGCTGACAAGCTTGCGACCTAATTATGGTGGGACCCCGTGTTCTGCGGCGTGCTCGAGCGGGCTGCCGGCGGCAGCGGCGGGCGCTCCTCGGGTGGCAGATCGCGCCGAAGTGGAGCGCCTTCGCAAAGACAGATCCGCAGCTCGAGCGCGTCGGTAGAATCGCATCCGCGGTGCCTTTCTGGCCTCGCAAGAACCGAGGACTAGCACCTAACTGCACCTCGAGGCAGACCGCAATGGGTGGATAGCCCAACTGTTGTGCTGCGCAACTCAGCAAAACCCAAGACAGCGAGCCGTGGAACTTCTCGCGAGCAGCAAAATCGCGACTGCTATTCCCAGTGAAGAGACAGTCTCATCTAACAATGAGCGGAAGGGCGCTGCCCGCAGAGTGCTGCCGCCCGCAATGGCCGTGCCCCAGTGGGCCTGCAGCCTCTCAGACCATTCTGAAGTGTCGACATAACGTAATATGCTCCAGATATTGGTCCCTGCCATGTCTCTCTCACCTTGTTTGGGGAAGAGAACGAGAGGGCACGTGGTCGCGCGCAACTGTGCTGGCCATATCCCTTCATATGCGACAAGGCTGAGTCGTTTCAAGAACACAATACGTCCTTGATGAAGAATGCGCTGAAGATCACACGGGGTGAGCGCATCCACCCCAGAAACCTTGGAAGGTAGTTTGGCCACCGCGCTGACGGCCCCAGAGGTGGCAGTGGCTCCTGGCGCGGATCGTGATGCAACTGCTGCAACGCGCGTGCGTGATGGCCTCGGCGTGAACGACTGCGGCAGCCCACCAGGATCTCAAATCCTTTCGCTTGTAGCTCATAAGCTCCGCGGGGTCAGCCACGGCCAGCCATGTGCAGGAACCCCCGTGAACCACTGGCTTGGGGTCGCGAGCCATCGAGTGCAATCGACCTGGATGCTGGCGCCACTGTTCCAGCACCCACTTGGCAAACGGGTGCCCGCCTTTGGCGAGGGAGCGCACCTGCGCGCGATGTGCGAGGCGCCCCGTGAGATGCACCAGGTCGTCGAGCTCATCCTGGTTCGCTGAAGGTGTGATTGACGCCCAGCGAAGCCATCGATCGCGCTCGTCCTGGCGGCCTGCTCCAACATAACCGGATATTTTAGCATTCTCAAAGTGCCGCACATGGCTCTGGAGTTGCCGTAGACAGTCCGCCAGCCCATGCTTTACCAACGGTTGTGCGCGGAGGATCAAGGCGTGGACGGACTCCACTGCTCCCCGACAGGGTCCGCGAGGCGAGCGCGACCCGGGGCGGCCTGGGATAGCTGCCGCTTGAGTCCAGTGCCCGACACTCTGAAGGGCTCGCAATTCTCCTGCTCGTGGTGAACACTGAAGGTCATCTCCACCTTGGTAACCCACTGGCTGTGGCATGCCGCGAGCTGCACTGAAGCCGATCCGTTGATATCGTCCAGAAAATGCTGGTGAAGAGTGCGTCGGGGAACCTCCCCGATCGGAGGGGTGGCCACCTTGCCCTGCGGCCAATCCCCCCCTGGGATGTTAGATAAAAAAACGGGCGGGTCGCCCGTTGGCTCGGACAGGGAAGGCCGATGCAGCAAGTCGAATTCAGCTTGGAGTTCAGCTGGAAGCTCGGCCCGCCTGCGGGCAAGCACCTCCTGCTTCTTAATGGGCGCTTGGCTGCTTGGATCTGCTTGCTTCTTGGGCCTGCGCATTGTGGGGGAAGCTGGTGCTTTGGCTAGCCCCTGTTGCCACCGACGCATGCTGGGCCAGAAGATGCCCACCTGCAAGGCTATATGCGTCTTCCATGGCGCCGAAGCAAGGCCCCGGACACGGCGCCTATCTGCCGCGCCTTCCTTGACCAGCCCGCAATCGATCAACGAGCCCTGAGCAGCCTCGTCGCTTGTGACCTCCACGTCAGGGCAGACCAGCTCGCCTAAAAGCTTGTCAGGCCACCCAGAGCGAAGAAATGCCGACGGCTCCAGATTCCAATCTCCAGCAGCTATCCATGGGGTCAACCAGGGCCGACAGAAACGCTCCCAAGCTGACCAACATAGACAGTTTGTGCCCTGACGTGACTAGACCAGGTCGGAGGCAGAGAGACACTATAACCACATTGCCGCTGCTGAGATGCAAGGCCACGGGTGCAAAACCTCCGCATGGGTCGGGCTTGCAGCGCCTTGCAGCAGTCTGGCGAATTCCGTGGAAACTAGTGGACGCTAGGTGCTTGCGAAATGCGACCAACTCCCAGTCCGACGAGCCACCTCTGCCCGTGGACTTGCTGCCGGCGCAAGCCGCCCCCCAGCCGTCAGCGTCGAAAAGCTGGTCGACACCGTCGGCAAACTTGGACTGCGGTGCGTGCAACTCAACATAACACACCACAGCGAAGGACGCGCCTTCGAGAATCTCGCTCGCCTGCGGGCCCCATTCTGCATTCCCCCTACAAAGAAGCGACAAAGGAGCCGTCATCGGCAAAGAGAGGTGCTACCAAATCTGGTCGGGTCGAACGACTGCGCATGGCCGGTGGCGAAGGCAACTTGCGCCCTTTGCCCAGCTGGGGTACCCGACGCCGCCATTCGACGCGCCGCTGTCCCCAGCCCAGGGGGGCAACATCCCTGGCCATCTGGGGAAAGCATCCGGCCTTGATTGGACAGGACACGCGACAGGACGCAAGACCCTTCCGAGAGCCACGCCGCCATGATATTGCAAGACGGCACGTGTCGCGAGGCGCGGGACACTAAGGTGCCTTTGAGCTGGCAGGGTCGACCTACTAATGGGGGCCGCCTGTTAATCCGACTCGCCTTTGCCCCCAGCCCAGGGGCAACGCCTCCCTGGCCATCTGGGGAAGTCGCCGAAGCCGCCATTCGACCTACAGTTGTCCCCTGCCCAGAGGAGACATGTCCCTGGCCATCTGTGGGAGTCCCCGAAGATGCTGTCTGACATGCCGTTGCCCCCAGCCCGGGGGGGGGGGGGGGGGGGGCGGCGCGATAGAAACGGAGGATCCGGCACTATTGGAACGGTGCACGACCAGCAGCAGGACCCACTGGTCCACGTGGCGACTCAGAGCCTGATAGCCGCAGTGGCACACTAGGACTTTGAGATCTGGCGCCAGCTGGCAACGCCCTCCGGCCTGCCGGCGTCCCCAGCCCAGGAGAAACACATCCCTGGCCATCTGGGGAAATAGCCGACCTGCGCCATTCGGTGGACTCTGCCTCCAGCATGCGCCCAACATCATCGAATGGGTTGTGGACGGCGTCGTCTAGACCCGCCATGGAAGCAGGACACCCGACCAAGGGCCCAGTGGCCACAATGGGATCCGCAAGCGAATTCGAGGCGTCCGCAGAAAACGAATCCGGAGTTGCCGAAATCGAAGCTGAACCAAACTGCGGCCAACTCGCAGCAACCGAAGCACCGGTTGAAACAGTCGCTGAACTGGCCGAACACGACCCAGGCCCATCTTGCGATCCACACGCTGCCTCACTCGCGCGCAACGTCGCCGAGGCAGAACGCGCTGAGCCTGAAGTCCACGTGGGCGGAGGGCTCTGACTATCAGGGGCTGAATCCCTGCGCGTTCCGCCCCGAACTGAAGAAGGGCACGAGCTCGACGAAAAGCTCGCGCTGCCGAAGCCTGCCAAATGGGGCACCGCTGTGAGGCCGTTCAGTGAACGCCGAGGTGGTGCCAGCGAGTACAGGGTCTCCTTGACCTCCTTGAAGCTGTTGGCCTGACGCAGCAGCTTCACCTGCCAGGCGTCGTAGTCCTCGAACTCCAAGTCACGAAACATCCTCAAGTAGCGCGCCCTCTGGTTGCGCCTGGCGTTGCCACCGCGGCGTTGCCATCGCTCGCGGCTGCTGTCGCCTCTTCGGCTAGCGAGCCAAGAAGCAGGTCACACACGGCGTGCTGTGCCTCCTCCAATCAGTAGCGTCTGCAACATCATTGGGAACACTGGCATCAAGGAGCCGTCGGGCGGTGAACGAGCGCAACCGTCGCCCGTGCAATTCGCGATGGTAAATCGCCGTTCTGCGCTGGGGGTCCTGACCCTGTCCCTGGCTTGCCTCGCCGAGGGTCTGAGCTGCTCGATGGCGGAAGTTGGCCTCCTCAGTGGCTGTCAGAAAAATGTTTCCATACTGGGGCCGAGGATGCCTCCCATACAATATGAGTGACCCTGGTGAGGCCGCTGGTATACTCCAAGGGGTCGAACGCGCGCTCTGCATCTAAGCTCACGAAGATGTCGCCGCAATCGTCGGCAGAGGGCTGGCCTAAGCGGCAGATTCCGCTAAAGCCCTTGCCCAGCAGGAGCACGCGCTGCGTCAAACGCTGCCTTGGCCATGCGCCTGGCTTCAGCTCGAAGGTCCTCGGGCCCCTCTGGGGCTGCAGCTGTAGGGCCGCCATCGCTGCCAAGGGGTTCAGCAGCGGCGTCGCCACTTGGCTGAGCAGCAGCGCTGGCACCAACGTCAACATCGCGAGCAGCCGCAGCAGCGAGCCTGCGCTCGGCATGCATCCGCAAGGAGGTCAGCTTGGCTCGAAACCGCCCGTGCAGAGTATTGGGCCGTCGATGACAGTGAGCTCCTCAATCTCGCTGTCGTTACTGAGGAGCGTGGACAGGCTGAGAGACGAAGTGCCTGCAGGAGGGGACGACGGCGGCGCAGCGGGCGGCAGCTGCTTCGCGCGCGCCCCCGCCCAGGAACGCTTGGCCTCCCAGAACTGCTTGAGGAGGAGGAGGAGGAGGAGGAGGAGGAGGAGGAGGAGGGAGGAGGAGGAGGAGGAGGAAAAGGATGAGGAGGAAAAGGATGAGGAGGTGCAGGAGGAGGAGGAAGAGGAGGAGGGCGGAGGAAGAGGAGGAGGAGGGCGGAGGAGGAGGAAGCGATGAAGGAAGAGGAGGAGGTCATGGAGGAGGTCATGGAGGAGGAGGAGGCGGAGGAGGAGAAACTCGAGCCAGCGAGGAGGGGCCCTTGGCGTGCGGCCTTCGGGGGCCGCGGGCAGGCCATGGCCACACCGGGGCGCGCAGGCCACGGCTCGGGGGGAGGGGGAGGGGTAACCACAAGAGGGCCCCTAACCCTTTGGGAGGGGAGGGGTTTCTTAATATCCTCGATGAGGGGAGGCCCCTGTGAGCTCGCACCAACGGTCACTCGGGCGCAGGGCCACTCGTGCTGAGCATCGTTCAGCTGGCCCCTGTCCCCATGGGCGTGGCCTGGGCCCCACTGGCAGATCCAACCCCCTAGATGGGGACAGGGGCCACCTCCTTCGTGACTCGAGGAGGATCTCCCCAACTGGGGTGCTGAGATGTTGGGGATCTGGACAAGGATGGGGACGGGGATAAAGAGTCGGTCAAACGGTACTGACTTACGTGTGGCCGGGCGGTGCGGGCAGCAGCCTGGGCCACGGGAGGCCCGTGCCCCGACAGACCCCGCCCGTTGCCCGCCGCAGGAAGAGCAGTTCCGGGCACGCCGCCCTCTCCAACAGGGAGCCCTCCGCCCCCACACGTCGGGCGTCGTGGGAGCAGCCGCCAAGCACGTGGTGTGCTCTTTGTTCTCGTTTCGCCCACGGCGCCCAGTAATATAATAGAATGTCGCAGTGGAGGTCGAGTCAGAAGATGTAGCAGCAACGATGAGCTCTGTGCGCTGCTCATGCAGCCTGACCCCGCTCGCAACAAAGATGGCCTGTCGGGCGCCACGGGAGCAAGCGGAGCAAGTGAGTGAGGCGGTGTCTCATAGGCGTAAGGTCCACGAGTCGAAAATAGGACGCGAGAGAGACCCCCCTCTACGCGGTTGTCCTCGGAGTTCGATGGGGAGGATATTGGTTGGACAGAAGTTTAAAGACACGCGCCAGCTCCCGAACACTCATCAAGCGACGAGTGGGGGCCGAAGGAGAACCCGAATCGCGAATGAAGCGAGGGCCAAGGGAAGACACGGCTGGGATGAGAAGGAGGAGGAGCAGGAGGAGGTCGCGAGTCACAAGGCAGAGGGCCCACTGAGACGTGGAACACATCACCCGTGGCAGACTCGCGACTGCGGCGCGAGATAGGCGACGCTGTGGGATAGGAGATAGAGGGGAGGAGACACCCCGAGGAGGGGATGGCCCATGAAGGATGTCTGAGGGAGGGAGGGAGGGGGGGGGGAAGGACAGGAGCGGAGGAAGGGTCAGGAACGAGCGGGGACGGAAGGGAGGGGAGAGACACGAGGGAGGCGAGGGAGGAGGAATGCGGGAAGGGGACAACGGAGGGGCCTTCCTGCACCTCCCTCCGAGCAGGCACGCCCACTGCTGGGACACGAGCATGGGGCCCGCCCCGCTCTTCCGGCACACTCTGGCCGCCACACGCCACGGGCGGGCCAGCCCCGACTCTTGGACGTCGTGAAACAACATGAGGGGCAACGATAGGGGGGGGGGGGGCTGGCAAAGGGGGGATGCATCGACCTGAAATCGGCGATACATCGCCGATGGATAGGCGATGGGCCTCCGATCGGGAATTCGCACCTTCCTGGGCAGGTTGGGGTTATCGGGCCCCCATCGGCGATCAATGGGCGATTGGGTGTCGATGAATCCCCCCCTGTGCCTAGCCCCCCCCCCATCAGACCCCAGACAACAGCACGACCAACCAGCGCTCCGCGCGCCGGAAATTGGAAAAACAACGAGAGGCACGCATGGAAACTCTGGCAAGTTCGCGCGGGATTCCAGGGGTCCGCTGTAGACTTCGGTCGGGCATGTCCCCCTACAAGTGGATCTTGGCAGAACAAATAAAGTCAATGCCCCAAGAATGCCCCTAAACTGGTTAACGATAGTAAAAAATCGCCCCCTGCCTATTTTTCACTATTTTTGAATACTCCTCCTGTAGAGGGAAAGGCCCGACTTAACTGCATAATTACTCCCCGTCCCCACCTCCCCAAAGGGGGCGCGCGACGTGGAACCACAGAGGCAATGATACGGCCGCGCATCGCGCGTCGCCCCGCGCGAAGCGCAGACACCTTGGCGCTCCCGAGCCGCCCCGCGGGGCCAGAAGCGGAGGACGAGGACGAGGACGAGGCGTCGCGCATCGCGAGGCGAAGCGGTGGACAAACCTCCCTTTAGTAAACCTCCCTTTAGTGAAAACGGCCTGGGACCGAAACCGACGGACCTGGACCCGCAAAAATGACGGCCGCGACGCCCTCTCGCGAACCGAAAGCGGCCAATTCCTTAATCGACGTGTCAGGGTAGGGGGATTTGCCACCCCCGAGAGGCACTTCGCGCCCTTGGTGCGGCCATCGAGCAGGCGTGGGGGAGGGGGGGGGCCCTGCGCCGCCGCCGATTCCTGGGGAGACCACAGGGTACCCATGCCGCGGCTCCCCAGCCCTCTCCAGGGGCGCCTTCTGACCAGCACCTCCAAGCGAATCCGGCGATGGGAGCGAGGGTCGGCGGCGAGCGAAAGGGAGAAGTGAGAAAGATAAGGCCTTCTCGGAAGGCAGCGGGGCTTTTCAACGCCCTCTGGTATTTTATGTTCTGCGTCTTCGGGAAAGGCGTGGAGAACTTCTCAAAAGGCCAGGGGGATTCCGAGCCTCCAGAGGGGTCTTATCTTTCACACGTCCCCCCCATCGCTCGCCGCCGAGAGGGCCTCGAGGCCTCAAGAGGGGAAACCAAAGCAAAACAGGCGGCACGGGCACCGGTTCTTCCTCCGAGGACCGGGAGCTCCGTGCGGACCCCCGGAACTCCCGCTGCGCGTGGAGGGACAGGCACGCGGGCCCTCCGAGTGAGAGGCAACGACAGAGGGGGGGGACTGGCACAGGGCAGGGAACATCGATCCGGAATCGACGATGCATCGCCGATCACCGAAACCTGGCGAGAATCACCCCCCGAGGATAATCAACTTCGGGGTTCTGGCGGGGATTATAAAAGACCTGCCCGGGGATGGGTATAATGCTGATGATGATGACGATGACGACGATGATGATGGTGATCCTGGGCGCTCCGCACAAGGCTGACTCCAGAGATCTCGAGGCTCGTGGCAATGTTTTTTGCCAGCAGGCGCGCGGCACAAGGCCTACTCGAGAGATCTCGAAGCTCGGGGCAGAGGAAGAGGAGGAGAAGGAGGAAAAGGAGGAGGGGGAGGAGGAATAGGGAGAAGAGGAAAAGGAGGAGGAGAAAGGGCCACGAACCGTGTGAGGGCTGCGCTAAAAAAGTACTTCGCTTAACTCCAATGTTTTGCTTGCTCCAAAAATCGCATGCGCAATCAAAATCCAATCGGTCCCTATGGTCCTGCCACACGTTCCTGACTCGGGAACGGCTGAAACATGAGAATCCCATTGGCCCTGCCGCGCGTTCGTAACGTGGGCAAACTGAACAGGTGAGAATCCCACAGCCCTGCCACACGCTCGTGATTGCGGAAGTTGGTGTTGTGAGACCACCATGGCCATGCTCAGCGTTTTTGATGTTGTTGCCAGTCAAGATGATATGATCGCAACTTCGATCCACGCAACTTTCCCATGGATTTGAAAATTCGGGCACCGCGCCCCTCTCCACAATTGAGTCCCATCAGCGGGGATAAAAAAATGGACGGTGAAAAAGGGGGGAATTATTATCTCCCGTCTCCGGTTGGATCTGCGAGGGGCCCCCGAGGGTGCAAATTCGCATGCTCCCCCGGCAGGCTGGGGCTGTCAGGCCCCCTCGGCGATCAGTGGGCCTTTGGGGGTCGATGCCCCCCCCCCCCCACGACATTATGCGTCACCTCCCTTTGTCTCTGTCCCGGTCGATGGGGGGCGGACCTCCTGGGCCATGCCGGGCCCCGCAACTTCGGGCCCGCGCCCCGCAAAGGGAGCGGCGCCTGGGCCCCCTGGGGCCGGCTGGCTCCTGCGGGCCTCCCGGGGCCCAGCCCCCCACATTAGAGTTCGGTCGGGCACGTCCTCCTACAGGCGGGCTATGGAAGGAAGAGAACGGTTTCAAAAGAGCACGAAACATCGTCACAACACTACATTTTGTGTGCGTGGCACCCCGCAGTCGGGGAGAAGAGTGCGGGGGCGGCGGGGACTTCGGCAGTATGCGATGCTCCGAAGAAGCCCGCCGCAGGCGCCGAATTTTTATTCATTATAGGACTGGCACGCCGCAAGTGCCATTCTTCGTTAAAACTGTATGGTGGGTCGCGGGGTGATCGCGGGTGCGTCGCGGGTTGGTCGCGGGTGGGTCGCGGGCCGGGTCGCGGGCCGGGTCGCGGGTGGGTCGCGGGCCGGTCGCGGGGTGAGTGGCGGGCCGGGTCGCGGGCTGGTCGCGGGTGTGTCTCGGGCTGGGTCACGGGTGGGTCGCGGGTGCGTCGCGGGCGGGTCGCGGACGGGTCGCGGGCGGGTCGCCGGACGGCTCGCAGGGGGGACGACGGCGACAAAAAAAACAACATCAACACCATCAGCATCATCAACAACAAAAAACAATCATTTAAATACTATTCGCTCTGATATGCTCTCGTGTCTTTTGTTTGCATATCCCAAACCCTGACTACCCAACCTCCGCGTCTTCGATCGTGCCCCTTTTTTTTCGGGGGCATAGTCATTCCTTGCCACGCGCGGTTGGTGAAGCCTTTGAAAACGAAGGGACGCATATCACGGGGGAGAACGAAGACGGAGGGATCCGAGGAAAGGGGGGGGAAGGGGCAAGGAGGGAGGGCGACGCTTTGCGCTGCGAGTGGCGACTCAGTTTGCGCCATGGCTTGCGCCAGCCACTCCAACACATGTTAACAATAAGTTTCGCCATGGGTCGCGCCTAAAATTGCGCCACGCACCCTTTGTTTTGTGCGTTTGTGTTTATTTATTGTATGTTTTTCTCTTTTCTTTCCTCCTGTCCCCCCCCCCCCCACGGGAGGGCGCATAGCTGCGAACTGGCGTCAGAAACAAAGTTCGTGGAACCTTGAACGGAAGCGGGATGTGGGGAATTGTGCGGAGGGCTCGCGAGAACTATGTGGAGTGGATTGGGGCGGAGAGGACAAGAGTATGGTCTCAGGAGGAGGGGCGACAAGGAGTGGAGAAGAGGAACCGGGAGGAGTGCGGAGGAGCGGGGGGCCCACGGAGGAATCTGGAGGAGGGACTGGGCATACTTTTGAAAAAATGCGGAATGCGAGCGGGAATGGGTGAACTGTTGGTGTGGGATGGGGTGGCCTGGGGAGGCGTGGGCGGAGCGCGAAGAACTGAGGAATAGCACAATGGAGTACGAACGAAATGAAAATGAAGATACAAGGGGAAAGTCAAAGACGACTGGGAAAGAACGTTGAAAAGTGGGGGCAGGCGGATGCGAGCGGAGACCGGTGCGGAAACAAAGCGCGGAGAGATTGGAAGGCACCCGAAAGCCTCCTGTGACCTCTGGGAGGCCTCGGAATGGCCCTGATGACCACCGAGCAGTTCCAGAGGTTCCGAAAACATGCGTGAACGCAGGCGGGAGCCATTGTTGGCGCGGGCCACGACGGGAGCGAACGAGCGGGGGCCCCGATTGGCATGCGTATAGGGGGCCTCAAAGGGCAGCGACGGGGCCGCTGAGCGCAGAAACGGGGCCACGAAGGGCAGAGAGGGGGCAACGAAGAGCGACAGCGGGGCCACGAAGGGCATGCACATGGGGCCACGACGGGCGCGAACGAGCGGGGGCCACGAAGGGCATACATATATGGGGCCACAAAGGGCGACAGCGGGGCCACTGAGCGCAGAAAGTGGGCCACGAAGGGCAGCGAGGGGGCCACGAATGGCGACAGCGGGGCGACGAAACGCATGCGTATGGGACCACGAGGGGCGCGAGCCAGCGGGGGCCACGAAGGGCAATTAATCCGGGCCGCAGAGGGCAATGACAAAGCCGCTGAGAGTAGGACGGGACCACGAAGGGCAGAGACTGGGCCACGAAGAGCGACAGCGGGGCCACGAAGGGCATGCATATGGGGCCACGACGGGCGCGAACGAGCGGGGGCCACGAAGGGCATTCAGATATGGGGCCACATACGTAGTGAAGGGCATCGAAGGCGACCGCGGAACCAGTACGGGCAGCGAGGGGCATCGAAGGCGGGCGAAGGGCAGCGAGCGGGGACTGCGGTCCCTAATGGGCTGGTTGGGCGGGCAGGCCCAGACGGACGCGTCGAGCGGGCGGGCCTCTGAAACGCAAGTTCCATTTGAACCGCCAGGCGATATGTAGCGGAAGCGCGATTCCTGGGTGTCCAGGAACGGCATCATAACCGCATGCCGATGATAATAAAGGGACCCCCCCCTTCAGTGTTTAGAGTTGATTATCGTCGCCCTATACAAAATTCAAATTGGGCGGCGAGCGCTGAGGCCGAACTTCACTATCACCTCGAAGCGCTATGTTGAGATAGCAACATCAAGCGATGTTGATATAGCAACATCAAGCGAAGCGATCACACTTTTTCAGGATGTGTCAAGCGAAACCAATAATTTTGGGAGGCAGACTCAAACGAAACGAGCAATGTTCTTATTGTTATTATACGTTCCCCTTCTTCTTTTATATTTCTATATGTCCTCACGCTCGCCTGAACTTTTTTATCCCTGGGGTTGATTATCCATGGCAAATGAAGCACATGAGCTACCCTACACGAGAACTTAAAACATCAATTTTCATAAAGCGCTTGTGAATTAAAATTTATAGATTTGGAACTTTGGATGTTTCCTTTCTTCGTCCTCTTCTTATTATCATATTCTTCTTCTTTCTTATTGTTCTTCTACTGTATTCTTCTTCTTTCATATTTCTCTCTGTCCCCACGCTCGCCTGAACTTGTTTATCTCTGGGGTTGATTATCCATGGAAATTGAGGCACATGAGCTACCCTACACGAGCACTTACAAAAAAAATCATGAGAGATAAGCCATTGTTGAATATATTTCTATGAAAACTAAACGCCAAGGATGTCTCAAAACGTGCTCGGCTTGGTCTCCTCTTGATCATCTCTTACTTCGAGATTATGCTGAGGTCTGCTGGGCTACTTTTATTATCTCTCCCTGAACCCCGAACTTTATTATCCCCTAGTGTTTATTCTCACGGGCATGAGGTTGAAACATTGTGAGGGAGTATCAGGCGGGAGCCGCGATTCGGTGGTAAGTTGCGAGGAAGTCGTAAGCGAGAACACGATTCTTCAATAAACTGTGAGGAACTATCAGACGGGAGCCGCGATCAGGTTGTAAATCGCAAGGAGGTCCCAAGCGAGAACGCGATTCTTCAATAAAATGTGAGGATGTATCAGGCGGGAGCCGCTGTTGCTGTAAACTGGGGGCCAACGATACAGTTTGACCCTCAAGACTTTCCTTGATAAAAAACCAGGTGCGAGCCCGGGAAGGGCACTTCAATCGACAAACAACGTGCACCGGCCAGGGGGATCAACAACAAGTATTTTTTTCAGAAATGACAACTCAACAACCACAATACTTTTAATATGTTCGCCCTTATCTGCTCGAAACTCCAATAACGCGTGTTTCCCAAACACTCGATACCCGCCCTCTTGTTCTTCGATCGAACCTCTTTTGAGGGGTATACCTTTTTTCCCAGCAGGCCGGGCCCCGGCAAGCGGCGGGGCGACCGCGGACCGTCGGCCTGGCCAGCGGCAGCGCTGATTGGCGGGGCGGCCGCGGACCGTCCACGACGACGACGACGTCGACGACTACGGCGACGACGAGCGAAAGTGAGAGCGAGAGAGAACGACAGCAGGGCCACAAGGACACGAAGTAGGCCACGAAGGGCGACAGCAGGGACACGAAGGAAATGCGTATGGGGCCACGAAGAGCGCGAACGAGCGGGGGCCACGAAGGGCATACGTATATTGGGCCGCGGAGGGCAATGACGGGGCCACTGAGGGCAGCAACGGAGCCACGAAGGGCAGCGAGGGGGCCACGAAGGGCGACAGCGGGGCCACGAAGGGCAGGAAGGGAGCCACGAAGGGCGACAACGGGGCCACGAAGGGCATGCGCATAGGGCCACGACGGGCGCGAACGATCAGGGGCTCCGAGGGGTAGATCACGCGGGGCCACAGAAGGCAACGACGGGGCCACTGAAGGTAGCAACTGGGCCACGTAGGACAGTGAGGGGGCCACACACGGCGACAGCGGGGCCACGAAGGGCACGCACATGGGACCACAACGGGCGCGAACGAGCGGGGGACACGAAGGGTATACGTAGACTGGGCCGCGGAGGGCAAGGACGGGGCCACTGAAGGTAGCAACGGGGACACGAAGGGCAGCGAGGGGGCCACGAAGGGCGAAAGCGGGGCCACGAAGGGCATGCATATGGGGCCACCACGGGCGCGAACGAGCGGGGGCCACTATGGGCATGCAGATACGGGGCCACGAAAAGCAGCGAGGGGGCCACGAAGGGCAGCGAGGGGGCCGTGAAGGGCTGCAACGGGGCCACGAAGGGCTGCGACGGGGCCACGAAGCAAAGCGAGGGGGCCACGAAGGGCTACAACGGGGCCACAAAGGGCAACGAGGAGGCCACGAGGGGCTGCAACGGGGCCGCGAAGGGCGGCGAGGGAGCCACGAAGGGCTGCAACGGGGCCACGAAACAAGGCGAGGGAGCCACGAAGGGCTGCAACGGGGCCACGAAGAGCAGCGAGATCCCGATTCTTAGGTAATCTGTGAGGGAGTCCTAAACGTGAGCGCGACTCCTGGGTGCCTGGGTGTCGGAGCGCGGCGCTGGAGTAAATTGCAAGAATTTCCAACGCAAGGACGCTAGTCTTCAATAAATTGCAAGCAAGTCTCCAGCGAGAGCGCGACTCCAGAGCGCCAGGAGAGCGATTCCTGAATAAATTGCAAGGAAGTCTCAAGCGAGAGAGCGTCTGAATAAAATGCAAGGAAGTCTCGGGCGGGAACGGGGATCCTGGCTAAATTGTGAGGATGTATCAGGCGGGAGCCGTTGTTGTTGTAACCTGGGGCCAACGACACTGTTTGACGCTCAAAACTTTCCCTGATAAAAAAACACGGTGCGAGCCCCGGGAAGTGCACTTACATCGAGAAAAAAACAATGTGCACCGGACGGGGGGATCAACAATCATTATTCTTCAGCAATGAGAGTTCAACAACAACATCACCATCATCACCAATAACAGCAGCAACACCAACAGCAACAACACAACCACAACCACAAGCACAACAACAGCAACAGCACCAGCACCAACAACAACACCAACGACAACAATACCACCACCAACAACAACAACAACAACCCACAACTACAACAACCACAACACCAACAATCCGCACCGCATAATCTCACTTCAGCCACGCGCCCAGGGACAGTGAATGACCGTTCGGCCCCCTCACTTTGACCATTCTTGAAAATTCCTCCTGTAGAGGGACATGCCCGACTTAACATTAGATGTCTACCTCGACGGCAAGCCAGGAAGAGTCAGAAGGCCAATGCCAGGATGAATGCGATGTTGGTCAACGGCGATGCTGGGAGTCTGGTTCTTGCGACGCCGAAACCGCGCAGAACGAAGTGCAGGAAAACAGGGTCAAGCCTTTCCTACGCTCGGGTTCGCCACGAACCACCCCCACCTACAGTACCGAAACCTACATCGCCGTAACCAACACCGCAGTTAGCGCGTCTACGGGAAGGGGCGGGATTTCTCAAAGGCTCGGAAGTTCCCCGTTCTAGGCCTGTCCCCAAAGACACAATAACAACTTCTCAGAAGGCGCGATGGCTTCCGAGAAATCCCGCCGCCGACTCCTTCTCGTTTCCCCCCTCGCTCGCCGCCCAGTACCAGCACCACTTCTGGACTGAACCTCTCCTTCCTTGCAGGGTCTCGCTGGCGATGCTGCGCGCGCATCTGCTGCGCGCAGTGTGCGGTCACGGCGCAGGTGGCTCACGACGACCGCGGGGGCCGGCACCGGGCAGCCTCCCAGGCCGTGCTTCCACAGGACCGTGCACGCCCCGCAGCGCGGCAGGGGCGATCCGCACGCGCGCTCCCGCAGCCCGCGGCTGCGCGACGTACAGATTCACAGGCAGCAGGAGAGGGACGGCAGAAGGCGGCCGCGGAACGCAGGCGGGGGGAGGAGGGCACTCGCCACGGAAGAAGTGTCGGCAGGAGTGGCCGGAACGGCAAGCCCGGGCTGGGGCGGCCCAGCCGTGGGCGCGGAGCGGCATCGCGACCACATCCAGGGACGGAGGCCAAGGCTCCAGGCGCTGAAAGCGTGGAGCGAATCGAGCCAGCACGTCTGGAGGAGGAAAGGCACGCGAGACCACAACGGCGACAGCGGCAACACCCAGGCGCCCGCCGGGAAGCATCCACAAAACACGCCCACCTCTGTAGCAGCGGTGACCGAGGACAAGCACGGGCGAGGGCGGAGAGGAGGGGCAAGGACACACGCAAACGTGCTTACAGACCCCGAAGGCCCGATGTCTGGTGCTTTTCAATACGGGCCCTCCGGAAGTCTCGACCCACCCTCTGGGACCGGCTCACCCTGAGCCCTCGTCTGACGGTCCTATATAGGGCCCAGCGAGGGCCCCGGGAGGCCGCAAGCGGCGAGATCCGGACTCTGTCTCTCCAGTGCGCCGCGTCCCTTGGCACTCACAGAGTGCGCCTGCCAAGCATGTCTGCAGACATGCCTCCAGGAGGCCACATGCGAGCACCACCCCACGTCCAAGGATTTCCTAGGAGGAGGTGGGGTCCTCTTCGCCTGGGAGGTCCCGAACGAAGTGGACCAAGCCTCCCCTCTTCGAGAACGTGGACCTCACGACCCTCCTCCTCCTCCTCCTCCTCCTCCTGCTCCTCCTCCTCCTCCTCCTCCTCCTCCTCCCTCCTAGCCTCAGGACCCGCTTGCCTCGCTGCGACGTGTGCAGGGAATCCTCCGCTCAAGCCGCAGGCCCTCAGACCGACAAGACCCGCGGGCTCGGCGGAGCGGTGGGGCCCGACTCCTGCGGCGTGGCAACGCTGCACCGCGAAGTACGGCGGGAGCTGGTACGAGGTGTTCCTCGGAGGGACACGGTGCATGTGGGCAAGATGGATGTAAACACGCTTAGATATTCACATGCAGAAGCATATACATGCATAATTGCATACACATGCACGCACATACATGAATTACTAAATTAATTGTTTCATCAAGTCATACATTCGTGTATACATGAATACATACAAACACATGTACAAGCATACAAGCATGCATACATACACACATCAATCTATAGATTCGCATATGCAACCGTACAATGATGCATACATACATATATACAAACATACATGCAATTTTACACACACGTACACATACGTACGTGTAAACTCAAATGCATGCGTGCATGAATGCTTGCATGGATGCAAGCAGGCATGCATGGTTGCGAGTAAGCATACATAGATGCGTACTTACAAACATATATGCATACGTGCACACATGCATCCACACATGCGTAATGCATACAGACATGCATGCATACGACTATGCACCAACATACATACAAACACGTATGCACAGACACGCGTATACACATACCTACATGCAGACATTCCTACATACGTGCCACATGCACAATCATACGTGCATGCATGAATACATACCTGAATGTAAGCATTCACTCGTCCATCCATACACACATACAGAGACATGCGCATGAATACCTTCATACAGGCATATTGGCATGCAGACATACTTCGACAGACACGCACAGATGCACATCGACATACACACATACACACATACACGCATGAATGCATACATACATGCACGCATGCATACTGCATACAATAATACATACACCTATGCATGCATACACATAACCAGACATACATACATGCATGCATGCATGCATGCATGCACACATACATACATACATGCATACATGCATTCTCACATACATTCGTATATGCCTGAATGCAAGCAAAGGAGCATGCAAATGTACACGTACATAAATGCGTTGATACATACATACACCTCAGCATACATACATACATTCATACATGCATACATACAAACATACATATACACATGCATGCGTGCACATACATATATATACACATGTATACATCCACAACGTTGTGGATGTTTCGGTTACTTGCGCGCCATGCCCGAGACGCTGTGGATATGGAACGAATCTTGCCTCTACTACTCGGGCGCTGGCAGGACTGGATTTAGTGGGACCTGGTTTACACATGCATGAGATGAGAAAGACTGAGCGCCCCTGGCGGCGCCTCCGGCGCCACGCCAAGAAATCCGTGCGGACCGAAACACGTTTATGTTGATGGCGTTATGTCTGCGAAAAACAAGTAGAAACAAGTAAAACACGTTTCCTGTTTCGGATTCGTATGTATGTCTTCGTTGTTTCATAGGTGTTTGTGTTTTTATATGTTTTTGTCCCCCTATGGCGACTCTCAGAAGGCAAGGGTCTTCTCTCGGGGATGGACAGACCCCCCTTTAGTAAAACGTGGTTTAGTGAAAACGACCTAAAGCCCAAACCTGGCGGGCGCAAGCCTGGAAAATCACGGCCATGGCGCCCTCTCGAGAACCGAAAACGGACAATTCACTAATCGACGTGTCACTGTTGGAGCTCATCCCGGAGGCCCCTGGCCCCTCTGGGAGGCCCCCCCCCTGGCCCTCTCTAGAAGCCCCCCCCCCGCCATCCTCCGCGGGCCGTCACCCTCGCCCGGCCGCCCCCCGATCAACGAGCGCGATCCACGACTCGCAGAGCAGCGACTCTCAAAGAGTCCTGGTTCGGTCATGTCCTCCTACAGGGGGGGTTTTGGATGACAAATAAAAATAATCAAACAAACGCGGATCTATTGTCATTTTTGATATTCCGCCTGTAGAAGGACAGGTCCAACTTCAAAATAGTCCGAATCCGCCAGGCTTGAATGACTGTTGGTTTCCCTTTTTCAATGGTCAGCTGTAAAACCTGATTGCTTGCGTCATACGACGGGGGCCACGACACCCTCCATCGATGCAGACATGTGTGCCTTCCTCTCGGGCGGCTGCGAGAGGGCACCTTGGCGAGCAGTGGGACGCGCTCAGTGACCCTCGCGCCCGCCACGGCGGCACTGCCCCGAGCTCTGACGCCCGCATGTGTCCGCGCGGGGCCACAGGAAGCCTCGGCCCCACGCGCCAGGACGGCGCGCCGACGGCCACGGCGCCGACGCCGCCGGCACGGTGAAGAAGAAGAAGAAGAAGAAGAACAACAACAAAGCGCCTCCAGCGCCGCAGGGGGGGGGGGCCCAGGCGCGGGTCGAAGAGATCCGCGCGGAGCGCCAAGAGTTCATGTCTATGGCGCTTCTGTTTCCCTCTCTTGGCTCAGGTCTGGCATGTCCTCCCACAGGCGGACTTTGGAGGAAAAATCAAAGTCGGCCCAACAATACCCAGAAACACGGCCCGACAAAATCTCGAAACGTCATGCCCGGCGACAATTTGTTACTTCTGAATATTACCCCTGAAGATTGAGCAGGGACCGACCGTCCGGGCATTCCTATAGGCCTATCACGACATGTTCCTAGAACCCAGAACTGCTCCGATAACAAAAACAATGTTGTTAGAACAGGAACCCGATGGGTTAAAACAAAAACAGTCCAAGCCAGCACTGTTCTAAGTACACCTCGGGCAAACCACAAAAGGTTCTTAGAACATTGTCTGGTAGACCGCTAGGCACGCCAGGAAGCTGCGCCACTGCTTGAATATGAAGGGCCCTGGGACACACACACACACACACACACACACACACACACACACAAATACACACAGATAACATGACTCCCCATATTTTCCAGTACTCTCTGGGATCTTTTCTTCCCCCACTTCCCGTATGCTCCCACATTCTCGTGGGAATCGACGATTCATTGTGTCTGTGTGTTTTTTCCCCTCCTGATGATAGAGGCCTCCTAGATGGGGTCCGAATCGATGGGGTCGGAGGATCGCGCCGAATCGCCGATACATCGCCGATGAATCGCCGATGCATGGCCGATGCATCGCCGATGCATCGGCCATGCACTGGCGACGTCGGCGGTCCATCCACGACGCCCGCGCGGAGAAAATTGGGCCCCACATCGAGCCGCATCGCCGATGCATCGTCGATGCATCGGCGATGCGGCGCGATCCTCCGACCCCATCTACTCCGACCCCGTCCAGGAGGCCTAGAGATGACTGCAAGAGCAGGCCCGACTGCAAGCTCCGGGCGGGGCCCCGGCAACGCCGCCGCCGCGGCGGGGCGCCGCCGCACCCGGAGACCGCCCCCCTCCCTCCTCCCTCCCCCATCCTCCCTCCTCCCTCCTCCCTCCTGTGTGCTTTTTCCCCTCCTGATGACTGCAGGGGCAGGCCCGACTGCAAGCTCCGGGCGGGGCGGCGGCGAGTGCCGCGGACGGCGCGCCGCGCCCGAGGGCCCCCGCCGTGGGAGCGTCGCCCTCGCCGGGCGGGGCCCCGGCAACGCCGCCGCCGCGGCGGGCCGCCGCCGCGACCCGGAGGCCGCCCTCCTCGCTCCTCCCTCCCCCCTCCTCCCTCCTCCCTCCTCTCCTCCCTCCTCTCCTCCTCCTCCTCCCTCCTCCCTCCCTCCTCCTCCCCCTCCCTCCCCCCCCTCCCCCCGTCCTCCTCCACCTCGCCCCCTCCCTCCTCCCTCCTCCCTCCTCCCCTCCTCCCTCCTCCCTCCCCGCTCCCTCCTTCCTCCCTCCTCCCTCCTCCCGCATCTGGACACGTGCGCTCCCAGTAACCACTCGCAGGTGGCCTCGATGTGGACATGTGTGTGTGTGTGTTTCGCACGTTTTTGCGAGCAGGGACTCTGCGAGCCGTGAAGCGCGCTCGGTGAGCCCCGAGCCGTGACCTGACGGCCCCGGTGGGGCCGGGCGAGAGCCTCTCGGTGCCGGCAGCGGCGCCGCACCTCCGCCTCGCGCGCTTGCCACACGCGGGGTCTCGTAGGTCCGCACGGGGCTCTTGGATTCGCGCTGCGCCCCGCTGGACTTTCCTCCCTGGGCTCGCCTCTTGGATCTGCCCAGCGCGCGGAGCGCGCCGCGCCGGAGGCGCCGTCAGGGGGTCCCAGCGCCGAGCACAGAGATCAGCGCGAGCCGCAAAGAGAGTACGGTGACGCCGTTGTGCCATGCCTTGCTCTTCGAGACGCTGCTCGGGCGCCGGCAGGAGTGGGGTTAGAGGGACCCGGCTTCTGGATGCGTGAGATGTAAGAGCTACCCAGCCACTCGGCCAAGAGAGTTTTGCTAAGCTAGCCTCCGAACTGCATCGGGCTCAAAAGGGGTAGCGACAGGTCGATGCTGGGAACGCTGGTCGAGCTTGCCATGGCAGAGCTCGACGTCGGTGTCCGCGACAGCAAACGTCTGGGACCGATGCAAGCTGGACATCGGAATATGGCCAATAACTCGCCAGACGTGACGCGATGTTCTCAACGAAGCTTGTGTTTTTTTGGTCACTGTTGACCGAACCAGTTCACATAGCGGCTGACAGGCAGCCACTCTGAACTATTGCAGAGGAAAGACAAGCACGCAACCACAAGTGCCCAAAGGGCACCCTTGGCCATGCGTCTGTCAATCATGCATTAGTCTGACCCCGACTGTGACCCGTGACGGCACGGAACCTGAGGCGCCTCATCCTCCTCGCTGCGAAGCAAGTTGGACACAGTCCGCCACTAATAGAGGCCTCGCGCGGATTTGAGCCGCGATCGCTGGATTCAGAGTCCAGAGTACTGACCGTTACACCACGAGGCCAATTTCAACGAAGCTTGTGCACAAACACGGAAGAGCAAACATGCCAGCTGCAGCAACTCCACCAAGCCACGATGCAGAGACTCATGCGAGGCAGGCCGGATGTGGAAGCGGCGGGCTGAGTCCTGTAGGCCTACTACGAAGTGCTCTTCGAGGCCCAAGATGTTCTAAGAGCGAACACAGCGCTCTACGAACATAATTGAGGGATGACAAAACGACCCTACCCTGGGTTACAAGTGCGTGGTCTGTAAACCTCCTGGGAACCCCTTAAAGCCTAGAGCCGCCAGGACGCGGCACACCACGCAGGGTTTACCCTGTCAGCCCACAGGAGTTTCAGCGCACAGCGCCTCGTAAACCAGGGTAGGGGCGTGTTTGATGCCCTTGATATAAGCCCACTGTGTCAGAACAAGACGGCCTCAGCCAGAAATGATTCAAATTAATTGCGTGCAGACCACGCATGGCTCGCAGAACAGTCCTCGAGGGACCTATGGGCAAGCCAAGAGCCTTCTTCGCCACTGCGCGACATCTCCGAACCGTCGGGGGCGGCCAAGAGGGGGGTGTCCAAGAGGGGGGTGCAAATCATGGCCGGCGGCATGTGCGCGGCCCAGGGGGGGAGCCAGGAACGTATTGAAAGAAGAAGAGGCGCCATCAGATCTGGAGAGATATCATGGCCCCCGCCATGATATACATCCCCCCCTACTCATCACCCCCCTCTTGGCCGCCCTCCGAAACCGCTTCTCCCTCCTCCGATCCGTCGCCCCTGCCCCGCGGCGGCAAACCCGCTCGGCGGCGCTCCTTGCGGCGCCGGCACGTCGAGCGAGCTCCGGACCTCGGACGGGGCGGGCTGGAGCGGCGGTATCTCGACGATGGCCACCCTGGCGGGAGTGCTGGGAGTGTGCGGGGGCGGCGCGCGGGCGGGCTGGTCCTCCTCCTCCTCCTCCTCCTGCTCCTCCCC
>CAUYUJ010003769.1:458294-460794 GCA_963575745.1 Prorocentrum cordatum
CCCTGCGTGCAAATTAAATTTTCCAAATCAGTGGATTTGGGTAACGAGTGTGACATCAACTTTCTTCATATAGAAATGCAGCGAGACATGAAGGAATGTAGATTCGGAGGACTTGTAGCGGGGGTGCGAATCGGAGGACAGCGCCATACCATGGTCCTGCCAAATAGGTTTCAAAATCTGGAAACTGCCCCCCCCGAAACAACCATCGAAAGTGATTACACATTCGGTATCGATTATTGGACCGCAGACTCTCCCCGCACTTTTGGGACTCGCCACGCCATGCTATGTCAAGCTACGCGTTCATGTTCAACACCATGCTATGCCATGTAATGATATGCCCTGCCACGACATCCGACTGTGCAAATAGAGAGGATATCTACGCCATGTAAGGGATGGGAGGGAGGGGTAGGACGTCAGATATGACGCGAGCGCACCTAGCTTGCCTCCTCTCCCTCCTCCCTCCCCCCGTCCTCACCTCTGCTCTCCGCATGTCTCTGTATCGGCACGCCCCTCACGCGTTTTGTTTCCCCATGGGGAACTCCAACGAAGGCCCCAGTGGCACGGTTCGCATGGCGGCCCCGCTCCATGTTGGCGCATCCCTCACGCGCTTCGTGCCCGATAGGGAGCTCCACCGAAGGCCCCAGAGGCGGGGTTCGCATGGCGGCGCCGCCCCATTTCGAAACACCCCGCACTCGGATCGTGGCCCAATAGGGAGCTCCACCGAACGCCCCAGCGGCAGGGTTCGCATGGCGGCACCACTCCTTCGGCGCACCCCTCACACGTTTCGAGGCCCCACCGGGAGCTCCACCGAACGCCCCAGCGGCAGGGTTCGCATGGCGGCCCCGCTCCACTTCGGCACACACCTCACACGTTTTGCGGCCCCACCGGGAGCTCCACCGAACGCCCCAGCGGCAGGGTTCGCATGGCGGCCCCTCTCCACACGTTTCGCGGCCCCACCTGGAGCTCCACCGAACGCCCCAGCGGCAGGGTTCGCATGGCGGCCCCGCTCCATTTCGGCAAAGCCCTCACACGTTTCGCGGCCCCACTGGGAGCTCCACCGAACGCCCCAGCGGCAGGGTTCGTATGGCGGCCCCGCCCCATTTCGGCGCACCCCTCACACGTTTTGCGGCCCCACCGGGAGCTCCACCGAAGGCCCCAATGGCAAAGTTCGCATGGCGGTCCCGCACAATGCCTGCACACCCCTCAAACGTTTCGTTTCCCCGCAGCGGGTTCATCGAAGGCCCCAGTGCAGGGTTCGCATGGCGGCCCCGCCCCAGACCCCATAGGGAGCTCCACCGAATGCCCCAGTGGCCAGGTTCGCATGGCGCCCCCGCCCCACGTCGGCGCACCCCTCACGCGTTTGACGGTCCCACGGGGAGCTCTCCTGAAGGCCCCAGTGGCAGGGTTCGCATGGCGGCGCCGCCCCATGTCGGCACTCCTTGTACGCGGCTCGTGGTCCCATAGGGCGCTGTACCAAAGGCCCCAGTGGCAGGGTTTGCGCGGCGGCCCCACCCCCATTTCGGCGCACCCCTCGCGCGCTTCGTGATCCCATAGGGAGCTCCACCGAACGCCTCAGCGGCAGGGTTCGTATGGCGGCCCCGATCCATGTCGGCACACCCCATCACACGCTTTGCGGCCCCACCAGGAGCTCCACCGAAGGCCCCAGCGGCAAAGTTCGCATGGAGGCCCCGCCCTAGTTCGCCCTCTCACCCCCCCCCCTCCCACGTCGCCTGGCTCCATACGGAAGCCCCGCCGGGGGCCCCAGCAGCAAGGTTCGCATGGCGGCCCCGCCCCATTTCGGCGCACCCCTCACGCGCTTCGTGGCCTCATAGGGAGCCCCACCGAAGGCCCCAGTGGCAGGGTTCGCATGGCGGCCCCGCTTCCATTTCGGCACACCCCGCGCGCGCTGTGGCCACATCGGGGACGCTTCGCGGCCCCATAGGAACTTCCACTGCAGGCCCCACTGGCAAGGTGCTCACGGCGACGCGGCCTCCATTCCGGAGCGCCCCGCGCACGCCTCTCGGCCCCATATAAAGTTCCACCGAAGGCCCCAGTGGCAAAGCTCGTATGCATTCCATTGATAATTGTGGCACGCCCCTAACATGTTTCGCAGCCCATAATGGGCTCCACCGAAGGCCCAATGGCGCGGTTCGCACGCGCCCCCCAACAGCCCCAGCCCACGCCGGCACGCCCGACACACGTCTCGGGGCCCCCATGCGCATCGCCCCGTGCGTCATTCCTTGTGCGGCGCGTTGCCTACGAAGAGAACGTCGTACAACACGTCGATCGCAGCTGCATCTGGCTGGAACCCTTCGGCGCGTTACTCTTGGTAAAAAGAAGCCGTTCCTCATTCGCTCAGATCGAGAGGATACTGAATGCCTGCATAGTGTTCGAATAAATCAAACGATGTAAATTCATGAAAAGATTCAATTCCGAAACAGCTGTCAGTACTTTGTTGAATTATCGACTTAGGTTAAAAAAGCGCCCACTTAATCTCAAT
>CAUYUJ010003769.1:465794-483294 GCA_963575745.1 Prorocentrum cordatum
TTCTGGCGCCTGCGTCAGCGCAACCGTTGGTGTTGTAGTCGGCACTGGCCCAGTCTTGTTAGTCCTCGCGGCCCGGGAGCTGGCGTCGGCGCTCTCGGGTGTGTCGCTGGCGTCGGTGTTGGTGGTTTGGGCGGTGGCGTCGTTGTCGGCAGCCTTGGCGCTGCGGGCCTTGGCCAAGACCCTGCTCCAGGCGGGATTTGGCTGCGGCTGCTGCTGCTGCTGCTGCTGCTGCTGCTGCTGCTGCTGCTGGAGGTGGCGCCGCTGATGCTGCTGCTGCTGCTGCTGCTGCTGCTGGAGCTCGTCGAACCGCAACTGCGGCGGCGGCGCGTGGACTCCAAGCGGACGCGTCGACCCCTTCCACGGGCGCACCTTCGCCGATTCCACTTCCGCTGTGCCAGCTTGTACCTCTCCCAGCCCATGGCGGTACAGAGCCACCAAAACCGCAAGTATAACGATGTTTCACAGGAAGTCGTCCGTATATTTGAATTTCACCACCCGCGTGCGTGGCAATGATGTAATGTATTGGGCCGTTCAGGAACGGAGGTTGCAAAGATGCATGGATATCCAATCACATATGATTATCCCCATGATGCGAAAAATACCCGACAACAACTCACACACGAAACCTTGGCAACTCACTTCATAACAAAGAGTTTCGGGTGGTGCACGGCGCCTGGGCGCGCTGCTTGTGCGCTGGCACGTTACTGGATTGGGTTCCGCTGGCAAGGAGGCGGTGGACAGGGGAGGCAAGGGAAAGAAAAGAGCGGGGGGAGGGAGGGAGGGAGGGAGGGACGAATGGAGAGATAACGGGGGGGGGGGAGGGAGAGGTCGGGGAAGGGGAACAGTAAGGGGAAAGGGAAGAGGGGAGGGGTACGAAGAAAAGGAGGGAGGGAGGGATGAAGGGAGGGAGGGGGGAGGCGGGGGAGGAAGGAACAGGGAGGGAGATGGGGCCAGGAAGAGAAAAAGAGGGAAGGAGGGAAATGGGGAAGGAAAAGGGAGGAAGAGGAGGCGATGAGAAGAGAAAGACGAGAGGGAAGGAGGAAGGAGGGAGGAGAGCAGGGGAAAAACGGAGGGGGGACAGGGAGCGGGGAGGAGGATGAGAAAAAACATAGGAAGGGGGTGCGCCAATAGACGGCTTGGCAATTAACGCAGTGAGCATCGTTTTCTGTCTTTCTCTTGTTTTTGTGTTTTCTCTCTCTCTCTCTCTCTGTCTCGTTCGTTCTCTCTCTCTCTCTCTCTCCCTCTCTCTCTCTCACTCTCTCTGTCTCTCTCTCTGTCTCTCTTTGTTTGTTATCTGCCTCCCTCACTTCTATCTCCTACTCTTCGCCCGCCCTCCCCCGGAACCTGTAAGCCGAGTCATGAACCAATCGTGCTTTCTGCGGTTCTCTGCCGATGCACCGTTGCCTGGCGCCGGGTTTCAATCACTGACTGAAGAGCCCTGCACTTCCTCAGGAGAAATGGGAGAGGGGAGGGGAGAGAGGCGGGAGGGGGGGAGAGCGAGGAGAGACGGGAAAGGAAATGACGAGAGGAGGGCAGAAGTAGGTAAGATAACGAGGAAAGAGGGAGGGAACAAGGAGAGACAAAGAGAGTCAGTTGCATGATGCGTCAGGAATGCGGGGAGACGGAAAATGACGAGCAGGGGAGGAAGATGAGGATCAGGAGGAGAAGCAACATGAGGAGGGGGAAGAAGAGGATGAGGAGAAAAGGAAGAAAAGGAGCAGGAGGGGGGAGGAGTACTGACTGACTCTACACTGGGTTAAACAATCCTTCGTGCCCCAATGTTGCACAGTGGAGCTGCGAAACACCCGAGCCTGGCCAGTGTCTGAGAATGCACCGTCACTATCTAACGAGCACGTGCGGCCGTTCAAGAGAGGATGCGGGTCCAGCTGGTGCCCCTGATGCCCGCGCGCAGCACGCAGGGTGGAGGGAGAGGAGGAGGAGGAGGAAGTAGAGAGAGAGGGATATATATATATAGAGAGAGAGAGAGATCTGAAAATACAGAAAGAAAAACGATGAGCAGGAGAACCAGGAGCACGCGGAGAGGAAGGAGAGACATATTAGAGAGAGAGGGAAAAATAGAGAGAGAGAGAGGGGGGAGGGAAGAAGGGAGGGCAGGGCGAGGGGAGGGAGGGGAGAAGAGGGAGAGGAAAAGGTAGGGAAAGAAGGAGGGAGGAGGGGACGGGAGGGGGGAGGAGGGGGGCAGGGGAGTGGGATCGGGAAGGTGGGGGGAGGGAGGGAGATGAGGGGAGGGGGGAGGGACGCAGGTATCACACATGGCCCTCCCATATGTGTGTATGTACATATGTATGCATATATATATATATATATATATACTAGAACCATCGCGCGCGCTTCGCGCGCGCTCAGGTTCTAGCCCAGGCCTGGGGGGCGCTGGACGATCTTGGACAACGATATCAAGCACAAGCGCGCGACGGCATCTGAGGAGCGTCTGGGGTGTTCCGCATGTTTCGTCAAATGGCAGTTGGAGGCACCTCTTGGGTGCTTCTTGGGGGGGCGTCTGAGGGTCCCTTGGGGGCATCGGTTCTACAATCTGAAGCCGTCATTGGCCGTCTTGGCTGCGTGGGAGCCCGACTTGAGGCCACCTGCGGCCAGATTCCCTGAGCACCCGACACCCACAGAAAACAAAGGATAAGTTAAGTTTAAGAAACTATGTTAAGTTCTAAGAAACTAAGGTGAACCCGCCACCAAAACTAAGGTATGTAAGTTCAAACTAAGTTAAGTGCAACAGGGCAGGGCATTTTAAGTACATGCTAAATTTCGGCCTAAGGCAAGAAACGTGCGACGATCCAATACGAGGCCCACCAGCTGTTGGAAACACCGCACAATTTTCGATACATGGATGAGTGTAATCAGAAATATCTGCTCTGTCGCACGTATCTTAGTTCGCACGTATCTACATTCGTTGTGGGGGGAGAAAATCACTTAACTTAATTTGAACTTACCATGGATTCTTAAACATAACTTATCCGTCGTTTTCCGCGGTTGCCGAACGCTCTCCTACAAGGCAGCTTCCCGATTGAAGGCTGCAGTGCTTGGCGATCCATAAATTCAGTAATCCTCCTCCTCTCCTCCTCCTCCTCCTCCTCCCCCTTGGGCCCCTCTCGTTGCTCTCTCGGGGCAATATTGGGGCATTGCGGAGCCCCCCATGAGCTGTTTCTGGCCGCCTAGCAGAGGGCGGGCATCGCTGACGCCTGAATCGAGACCAGGAAATTTCAGGCATGTCCCTGGGGAACAACCAAGGAGCCCGCAGGGTACGGCCCAAGAGGCCCTCAGGAAAGAACGCGACGGCTCAGGAAAGCCCCAGGACTGCCCCAGCCGAACCCAACCAAAACCCACGAATGCATACCACAAGCCATCTCGTTTTTTATGTTGGGTGCCCGCGTGGAGTCGTCTTTGGGCCCCAAGGCCCCCCCTCCCAATGTGGGCCCCCATGCGCGCCCAGTGCCGCGGACGCGAACCGCGCGGGGACATCGGCTGGCGGAGTCGGCGCGAGCCGTGCGAATAGTGAGAGGAGGGGGGGCTCAGGACGAAGAGACAGCAAACCAGAATCAGAAAATCAGTTCAACAGAAAATTGATCACATCATTATGTATTGTCGTGCGTGTTTTCTACACTGGACGCCCCCCAGAGGGCGTAATAATAACAAAAAAAAACCATTGAAAATAAAGCAAACAGAAGACCCCAAACACAGCCAGGGCGGAGGCTCGGCCCCCGAAGGCCCAGGCGGCCCCAGGACCACGGCCGACAACAAGCTGTTCAGGGTCTTGATCGAAAACGCTCACGCTGGTCCTCCTCCGTCGCCCTTCCTCCGCCCCCCTTCCTCATCCGTGTCATCCACCCCCTCCCGTCCCACGTCCCCTTGCGCTCGTATTATCCGCCGCCCTTGCCCCTCTTCCACCTCCTCCTCATCCCCCCGCCCCGTCTGGGTCGCGCGGGCGGCGGCTGTCCTGGCCACTGCCGCGGCGCCCTCGTCGATCGACAGGGCCACGGAGGGGGGGCATGATGGTGGCGATGATGATGGTGGTGACGATGATGGGGATGATTATTATTACTACGATGATGATTATAATGGTGATGATGATGCTGATGACGATGATTATGATGGTGACGATGATGTCTGTTGTTTTCTCGTGCCCAACCAAGCGCTGGGCACGCGCTATCACTCGAGGCCGATGCCCCACCGATACTTCTCGACAACCACATTCGGTACCATGTGCATGGTTGTGCCTGCCACTGATTTGCCACCGATTTTTTTCATGTGCTTAACGAAATCCTCATCAATGAACGTTGCGCCCCTGCGGACGCCCAAGTACTTTGCTCTGTAGCTCATGTGCCACATCCAATGTGGTTGTGGCGCTGGAGTGAATAACATCTGGTCGCGAGCCTTGCTCGCGTTCGTGAGCCAACAATACGCCCGACAGAACTTATCAGTCTCAGACAAGCAGGAGGCCGCTTCATTATCTGGAATGAACGCGTCATTGCTGTAATCATCTATAATGAACTGTATTTTAGTCATTGCATCGAGCGAGTTGGCAACCTGATCGTAAAAGTGGCCTGCTTTTTTCAGCTTTCCCCAAATGATATGGAGAGGCACAATAAGAGACTTCACCTCACAGCCCTTCCCTTTTAACCTTGGGTAGGCTTCGTTCCATTTGCTAGGGTCGATGAAAGATGTTATTCTCATTTTTGTGAACTCTGCGCCGCTCGGAGAACCTCTGTACTCATCTAGTATCATTTTCCACGCCAGCTCGAAATTATCGGTCGGTGTTCCGCCGAGGCAATCATATGTCAGCAACCACAGAATGCTGCCAAGATAATACTGTAAAACTCCAAGGTGCAGGATGTGTAACCCGTTGCACTCTAAGCTGTTCAATGATACAAATGGAAACACTGCGAACAATGCGTGAAGCGATGGCTTGCCAGCTCTCCATTCTGCCGCCGTGCGCAATATCGCCTTCCAAGCTGCCGCGGGGGGGAAATTTGTCGGCCACATCGCTTTCGGCAGCGCTCTGTCGCACGGGCAGAACTCACACGGGTCAGTCCGATTGTAATTCTTGAGGCCTAACCCCTTGAAGTACCATTCCAAGCCTCCCTTTATGGACCAGATCACTCCGAAAAACGCCTCCTCCTCAGAACACAAGTGTCACCCTGCAATGGTTGCTTCGCTGGAGAGCGGGCCCCACGGGGCATCCTTCCAATCTGTTGCAGGAAACCGCCCATCATACAACGCCTTCAAAGACCAGCAGATGTGTTTCCACATTGTCTCTGTCGCGTCTTGGACGCCTGGGATGCTGGCAACCTTGTTGTTCTCGAACATCGAGCACATCAAACACTTGACCTTCAACGTCGGCCCCTTTGCTAGAAGAGATTGAATAGATATGCATTCCAAGCTCTCCGACCCAGGCTTCCCCACCCGAACCACTGGCACGGCGTCGCCGTGAATGGCGAGCGGGGCGCACCTTCTAGTCCAACCTGGCTCGAGGCACATAGGGTGATTCTGTATCCGCGGGTCCCGTCGGCGAACTACCTCACTCCAGAACGCGTGCAAGGTCTCTTCTGATCCGTCTGGGCCCAAGAACTTTTCGTGGAACCGCACTCTGTCATATCTGAAAAAAGGTACGAGAATGTCATGTGCGCATCCAGAATATTCACCTCACTCTGCCGAATAGACACTGCGGTCCCCCTGGGTTTGCGAACTCTCACCAAAGAGTGGAATATGCGAGCAGGGGGGCACGCGGGCTCGCCAATCCAATTGCGAAACTCCCTGGACACATTACCTTTGTATTTGCCCCAATGGCCCAATGATGCAAGATGCCGAATAGACGATGGCACAGCTTCGTCGGCCTTTTCTGGAACACCAAGTCTTTTGCAAAGTGCGACCATGTCGGTGTGCGCCCGTGCCGCTACTGACTGAATCTCAACGGCACTCATAAACCCCCAGGCCCACTTAATGACCAACTTCCTAGCGAGGTCTGAATCTAAAAGGGCGGCCTTGCCTGCTGCCCCAGGATCGACGCTGGGCTGTGCACTACTGGATATCTCAACTTCTTCGAGTTTCCTTTTGCGCTGCTGTCTACCACCGCCCAATCTTTTCATCGCGTGAACGGCATCTATATGGAGGCGGAGTGTCACAAGATTGCGCGCGCAATGCGTGAGCCAATACGGCTACTGATCCAGCGATGCTGCAATGGACGGAGTTGCCGATTCGAAGGGGGTCGGGCGTGCGATGACTATGGATGTTGCGTTTGCTTGGCCCCGACACGAGCCTGTTGAACGACCGAGCCAAATCGAGCGCCTGCACAGCCCTCCCCTCCCGCCCGCTCTCGACGGCAAGCGGGCGCGGCGCGCCGCGGGGCTCCGCCAAAAGGCGCCCCGAGGACCTGCCGAAAACCTCCCGCGACCCAGGGGCCGCCCAGGGATTCCAGGACCAAAAAATATCGGAAAGCACCATCAGGGGCAAGTCTGGAAAACCAAGGGGCGATCCTCGATCCTCGATCCTCGCGCGACAACGATCACTTTCGGGCCCGCGTCGGGCACCGCTCCCTCTCCCAGACGTCGAACCCAAGGGTCGAGTGGCGAGGCCGTGTCCGTTGTGTGGGTAATGCATATGCCTTTCCATGTTATGCAGGTTGCCAGTCTGCCAATCAAGAACGCCCTCGAGGTGCAATCAGTGTTTGCTGGATGTGTCCGGCGTGTCGGTGGATGCCAAATCGTTTCGGGCCCGCCCTCGTATTTTGTTTTAGAATCTTGTGTTGTTTTGTTTTCCCCAGCGTGTCTTTTGAAAAGGCTCCGAATACATCAGTGTTGCATGGATTATGTAGGGGCTGTGCCCTGGGATGTTCGTAGGGACGGTTGCTTCGCGACGAGAACCCTAAATAAATATCTAAAAACAAATGTGTTCCGAAAGATGCGTTGGAACACGCCGTAAAAAGGTTATCTGTCAAAATATCAACAACTGGTTTGAGGTATCTGTCCAAATGGTATGATGTATCAAAGGGTATGCTTTTTCAAATGGCTTGAGATATCTGTCAAAAAAAAATCAACAACGTAGCTTTCGGGGTTCGGTTACTTCGAAATCGATGATGTAGACCGCAGGGGGCCAGGAGGGCCCCAAGAGGGTCCCAATTTCATAAGACATATACAATCTTGAAACCCCTCATGTTCGCGTAAACATTGTGGGTGGTATAAACGTGAAATAAATCCTATGAAATTATACCACATCCTATCCAAAAAACCGCTTCCCACGAGGCCCCAGTGGAGGTCGCTGACGGGGCGCGATCGAATTTGCTTACGGAGGGGAAACACACGTTAATAATTTACGAACGATGATTCGAAAAAAATCTACTGATGAAAATCAATTACAAAAAATAACGGACTGAAATGGAACAATGTTGAAAAAAAAGTGTTCAAAACGTGAAAATCTATGTTGTAGATTCGTTGTAGATTTTGAAATCTACAACGAATCTACAACATGACGTTGTAGATTCGTTATAGATTTCGGAATCTACAACGAATCTACAACATAATGTTGTAGATTCGTTGTAGATTTCAAAATCTACAACGAATCTACAACATACGATTTCACACATTCTCACAACACTGTAACTTCCCTGCAATCCATCGCGCAAACAAGTAACCGAACGTTGCACAATCGGCGACGCAACGTAACGCCGTGACGTGAAATATGTTAGCGACGACGTAAATCACATAACTTGTGTGATAACCTTTCTTATAAACTTATGAGGAATGAACAGAATTGGAATCAAGAGCTACATACACATAACATGAAACATACATTTTTACCATTCTCCCTTGCTCCACTTTGGCGCGGTATCTAGTCACTACAGCATCGGATGTAGTACGCAGCAATGCTTCGCATAACCCCTAGCACGCGCAAGCGCCCCCCAGCAACCCCTGCACGAGCGGGCGCCAGCTAGTGCGGTAAGCAACTCGATCTCAGGCGGAACGGAGGCTGTTTCGAAATGCAATAGCCTCGGCCTTCGAACATTGCGTCTCCTGTATGTGTTTCACAACTGCTTCCATGTCGGCTTCAGCCGACGCCCCGTATTTTGATTTCAGTACCGTAGTCACGTGGATCCTCTTCCCCGTCTGGAGACCCTTCGCGGTGATCTCAAAGCGACCGTCCTTATGGAATTGCTCAATCTAGTCCCTCTCGTCCTCATCCTCCTCCTCATTTTACCTCTTCGAGCGAAGTTTGTTTTGGGGCGGGGGGTGAGAGTGTCGGGCTGAGGGAGCAGGGTGAAGAAGGCCTCGGCTTCCGCATCACCACCCCCTTCCCCCCCCCCCCCATCGCCGTCGCGGCGGTGGGGGCTGCGTTTCGTTTTGTTTTTTTCGGGGGAGGGGGGGGGGGGGGGATCGGAGGGCGGGGATTCCTTTCACCCTCTTCCCTCTGCCAGAACTCTCTCACGTTTACAAGGCCCGTCCTTTGTCTTCGCCAACTTCGGATTGATGAGCTTGCGATCCTCGGGGGGGGGGGGGGGGTCGCCCGTTGTCTTGATGGTTGTTTTTTTCTTGGGATCTGGCACCGTAAGCTTCTTGGCACGGTCCGTGATAGACTGCGTCGCCTTGGCCTCCTTGCGCACGCGAAGAATCTCCTTCCTGCGGCGCTGCGTGCAAAGGTCTGGTGGCTCGTCGAATTTGTCGGGCTTCGATGTTTTCTCTGGGCCAACATCGGGGGCGTCGATAATCTCGTGGCCGTCGATGAAGTCTTGCATGCTCATCGAACGAGACGGTGCAATAGAGCGACACGATGGCTGAGATACCACAGATATGTCAGATCTCGGTGACATCTGTGGAAACCCATCTTCATCGAACTTCGCCGCGTGCTCTGGGTAAGCTATGGTAGACGGCACTGTCGCCAGCGACGCCAAGCTTGAACACTCGGCCAAGTCACGCTCCATATCCTCGACCTGTCGCAAGCCTGTCTTGAACAAGTCACGCATCGAACCGCTGTCTGATAGAGCCGCGCCGCGCGGGGTCGGGGACATTGGCGGCGCCGAACCTGATAGCGGCGAATCCACAGGCTTCTTGGGATCGGGCGTCTTGATGGGTACATCGCTCAGCTGCGCGAGCTTCATCATTCCGACGAGGGCGTCGATCACGAATCTGTCGGCGGCCCCGCACTGCCGCAGGAATGGCGACGACTTCCTGGAGCGGGTCTTACCGTTGCTCGAAGTTTCGTCCAACTTGATCTGCCTAACCATGCTGAAGCAATTCCTGACGTGATCGGTGATGTTCGTCGCAGTGAGCTCACTTCCGTCACTGCACACCGCCTTTGTAGCTATCATGAACCGAGACGTCCATATAACTCCATTACACACTCCTTTTTTCATCAACGACTATAACAGCTTATACGATCTGACCACATGAACAGGTGTCAACCTATTGATATCTGCGTTCAAAGGCTGCAGCACGGACTCGAGGGATCTACCGCCAGCGAAATCTTTCAAGCAAGACACGTAGTCGGATTCTGCAACATCTGGGTTCGCAACCTGGCGAGGGCGTTTCGATCCCATTGTAAAGCTCAGGGCTCGTCAAAGGAAGCCAGCTGAGCCAAAACGGCTACGATGATAAGGAGGGGTGCGAATGTTGGCCTTTTCGCCCCGCCCCGCTCTTTCGATTCAGACTTTCAGACAGACCCTGAACAACTGTGACACTCTGAACGCACGTGAGACTAACCTTACAGACAGCTGTTCAAGGATGAGCGATGTAGATTCGGTGTCGATTTTGAAATTTACGAAGCATCTACACCATCGCGTTGTAGATTCGTTGTAGATTTCAAAATCTACAACGAATCTACAACATATCTAAAACATATCTGCGACATGGTCACCAGGATTCCTTTGTGGCCCCCAGGTTCCCTTGTCGGGGCCCCATGGGCCACGTGATTTCAGGGCCCCAGGGCTCCCTTCAGGGGCCAGTTGTTTCAGCGCACAAGATTTTACACATGTTTTCTGCTGGGCCCATCGCTGGGCTCGCTCGCTTCTCGCGGGCTCGGTCGGGGCTCTGTTGCCCGAGACGAGGGCGAGACCAGGCGGCGCGGCAATCGCGCCGAGCGGGAACGGCAGGCAGCCAGAGGGGCCCCGAGATGGGGCGAGCGGCAGGACGGGGAGAGGGCGATCAGAACGAGTGCGAGAATCAGGGTCAGGAGGGGATTAGTAGCAGGGGTTGAGAAGAAAGAAAAAGGGAGTAGCACGAGGCGAACCGTGCTGCCTCGGCCTCCTGCGCGCGGGGCGCCGTGCACCGTCCTGCGCGCGGGGCGCCGTGCGCCGCGTCGAGCACTCGGCTCAATCGAAACGTAGCTTCGCTCGGTGCAATCCTTAATCAGCCCCTGGGGGCCAAAATCGACTCGGCCCCACTGGTTGCGCCAAACGCACCCAACCATTTTTGAAACGAAAACCTCATCCTTCTATCCTTCTCATTCTCTTCGAAGCGCCCTCAGCGCTGACCTAAAGCTTGATCGGCTTCAAGCCCTTGGCCGCGTCGGCGGCCTTGCTGCCCTTGGCCGCGGACTTCACCTGGATCACGATCTCATTGAAGAGCTCGACCATCTGCTTGTACGGGACGCCCACGGCTTTGAGAGCCTCCGCCACGTCCGCCTTCGAGATGTTGCGCTTGGCCTCGCCCTGGGCCACCAGGAGGCCCTCGATGGCCTCGCTAGGCCCCGCCACGGCCTTGCACAAACTGATGGCCCTCCCAGACATCAGCTTCGTGGTCTCGGAGTTGCCCACGGCGGCCATCATCTTGGTGCCCAAGCGGCGCAGGGCCAGAGTCACCCTCGAGACCGCGTCGAAGCTCTCCTGCGGGTAGCACCCACTCCCACTCCTACTCATACCCCATGCACCTTCCCCCACCTACCTCTCCTCCCACTCCCTCTCAGGATTATGAGTGGGAGGAGGGGGGGTAGGAGCATGAGTAAGAGTAGGAGTATCAGTAGGGTTGGAATAACACTAGGAGTACGAGTAGGAGTAGGAGTCCTGCATGACCGTGAAGTCGCCGTCGTCCGCCTGCGCCCCCGCGATCTTCTTGGGGCCCCCCTTCTGGCACTGCTTGAACCAGTCGCCGAGAGGCGCCGCGGTGAGCTGCTCCTCCTGGTCGCACAACGCCTGCGCGAACTCGTCCGTCGAGAGCAGGCCGCCCGCGTCCTCCTCGCCCTTGTAGCCCTTCTCCTGGGCTCTCGTCCGCTCGATGGTGTGGGACTTCTGGTAGTAGAGCCCCGTGTCCTCTGCCTGGTAGACCTCCCCTGCGTCGAGCGCTTTCTGCGCCAAGGACTCGGAGCCGCCGAACTTCGTCCCGACGAGACTCCACCATCCAAGGCCGTGCGCCGTCTCCTTGTTCTCGTCGCGCATCATGCTGCGCTGGAAGCGCTTCACCGAGCGTGTCTTGATCAAGACACCCACACCGCCAGCAGCCTTCCTCGTGACGCAGCTGTTGATGATCTGGTTGATCTGCGCCTGCTTGCCGACGGTCTTGTTGGCTGTGTCCATCAGCTTGTCGAACTGGGCCACCAAGGCCTGATCGAAGAGGTGGCGATTCTTCGCGAAGGTGTGCCTCTGGGCACGAGTCGTCGTGCGGGAATCAGCTGCTCCGTCCTCTGCGTCCTCGTCGTCTTTGAGGGTGTTCTTGCCCTTGCCGCGCGTGGCGGCGATGCTCACCAGAGGCCCCTCGTCGGTGTCGTCCTCCTCCTCGTGTTTGTCCTGCTCGTGCCAATCAGCTGGCCTGCGAACCTTCGCCGCGGGCATCGCCTTGGCCGCAGCTGGGCGCTTCATCAGAAGCCGTGTCCAAAAAGTGGATCCTTTCTCGTCAGATGGAGATGCCCTCTGAATGGCTTGAGCCAAAACGGCAATGGCTCCTCCTCCTCCTCCTCCTCCTCCTCCTCCTCCTCCTCGCTCTCCCACCAGGGCACAGGAACCCAGGAATCCAAGACCCAAGGAGTCCAGGCGCGCGCCCCTGGCCCCTGGGACCCATCAGGATCCTAGGGGCCCATGGGCCAACGAAGCCCTTCAACCAGAAATCCAGAAACCGAGGGGCCGAAAAACATCGGAAAGATAACGCTGATTAGCAGACGTGGCATGACGTAGCTCAAACTTCGCGGCTGTGCCCGCATACGTTAACTGCGAAACAACATCCCAACACCAGGCCAAAAACTAAGTGCAAACTAAGTGCAAACTAAGTGCGTTTTAAGTGCAATTCTAAGTTTGTTCTAAGTCTAAATTGAGGTACGAACTAAGTAACTTAAGTACGTTCTAAGGTAAGTTCATTTTAAGTTAAGGTGCAGAACTTAAACATAACTTATCATTTCTTTTCTGTGGGTGCCGGATGCTCAGGGTTGAGGCAATCCGGAAGCCTCCCGGGGGCCTCCTGGAAGCAGTTTTGACGCATCGAGGGCACTCTTGGGCTATCTTAAAGCCTCTTGGACGTCTCCTAGGGGCCTCTTAGGCCCTCGGGAAGCTATTGGGGTCCTCGTCGGACCACTTGGGGGCCTCTTGCGGCCTCCTGTGTGCCTTGTGGGGGGACCGATCTGCTGTTGGGTCGCGTTCCCCTTCTTGGGCCTCTCTTGGGGCTCTTGGGGCCCTCTCGGGCCGTCTTGGGCGCCTCAAGCACCGTCTTGGGGCCCTCGCGGGCCGTCTTGGGGCCCTCTTGGAGTCCTCTTCCTCTATATGGGAGCGGTATTGGAAGCCTCTTGGGCCGTCTTGGAGCATCGGGATGCCAAAAGGCCGAAAACATTAAACCCGTCAAAGCCCAATCGTAAAACAATGAGTTGTGCCTCTTGGGGCCACCTTGGGAGATCTCTTGGAACCTCGTCGGCCCTCTTGGGAGCTTCTTGGGGGCCTCTTGGATCCGATTGGGGGCCTCTGGGACTTCCCGAGAACCTCTCGGGGTAGAAAGCTCGGATTCTCGGTTCGTGTTTCCCTTCTTGGGCCTCTCTTGGGGCCGTCTTGGGGCCCTCTCGGGCCGTCTTGGGCGCCTCAGGCACCGCCTTGGGGCCCTCGTGGGCCGCCCAGGGCCCTCTTGGAAGCCTCTTCGGCTATCTTGGAGCTGTCTGGGAGGCCTCTTCCTCCTCCTCGTCCCCCTCCTCCTCCTCCTCCTCCTCCTCCTCCTCCTCCTCCTCCTCCTCCTCCCACTCCAACTCTCTCTCCTCGTGATCTTCCTCCTCCTCCTCCTGCAGCGTGTTCCGGAAGGCTCCCGCCAGAACATGCTGTGCACAAGTGCTGTCACTGCTCCCGCCACCGTGCCCTGGGTGGTGGGTCAGAGGCCTCATGGGTGTTGGTGTGGATCTCGTGGTTGGCCTGTCGGGGACGTCGTGAAGGCAATTTCGCAGCTTCTCGGTAGCCGTTTTGGGACGTTGTGGGTTAGGCCTCGTTTGGACCTCCTGGGTGCCTCCTGGGGGCCTCCTGGGGCCTCTTGGGGGCTCCTTGGGCACTCTTCAAGCGGGAGGGTCGAATTTTGGAGTCGTGGTCCCCCTCTTGGGCGCATCTTGGGGCTCTGTTGGGCTGTCTTGGGCGACTCTGGGGCCGTCTTGGGGCCCTCTTGGGCCGTCTTGGGGCGCCCTTGGGGGCCTATGGAGCCGTCTTGGAACGTCGGACAGCCGAAAAGGCTGGCAGGCCAAAGTCGTTCGAAAACCTTCGTACAATTGACGATTTCGGCCTCTGGAAGCGCTCTGCAGAGGCGTCTTGACGCGTCGTGGAGTGCCTTGGGGGGCCTCTCGGGCCGTCTTGGGCCTATCTTGGGCGTCCTGGAGCAGTCTTTCGGCGACTCGGGGCCCGCTTGGGCCATCTTGGGAGCCTCTGGAGGCCCTCCTGGACTATTTCGGACCTCCCCGGCCGCCCCGTCCTCCCATGGGGGGTCGGAGGCGGCGGCTTCAGAGGCCCAGGACGCGGAAACCCTGTAAAACCACACGGAAAATGAGCCCCGGTACCCCCATGGCGGCTCTTCGGCGCTCTTGGACCGTTGGAAGCTCGAAAACGCGAGAAGCCAAAAACATTGAAAAGACCATTGAACATATACGACTTTGGCCTCTTCGGGCCGTACCGTGATACCTATCAGACTTCTTGGGGTCTCTTGGAGGCCACCTGGAAGCCTCGAGAGCCGTCGGAAGGCTGACTTGGGCTGCTCGGGAGCGTTTTGGGCCATCCTTTCGTATTCTGGGGGCTCATGGGGGGCGTCTTGGGCCCTCCTGGAGCGCTGTGGAGGCTGCCGGAAAGGCTGGGGCAGCGGTGCCGGGAACGTCCCCGAGATGTGGCCATATCTTTTCAGCGCGTTCAGGGAGCATCTTCCCGGAACGCGCTCGTGGCAGGGCGCCCACGTCCGAGGACGTCGGCATGGGAAACCGCAGCGCGTGATCAGTCCAGCGCGTTCCGGCGAAGACCGTCCGGAACGCGCTTGGGCAAGCGCTGGGTTTGGGGAAGGCGAGTGGAGACCGTTCAGGCAGTTTGGGATGCTCGGGGCAAGAGGCGGAAGCCATCCTCATAAGACATGCAGTATTCCTGGAGCCGTCTTGCAGAAAACACAGAAAAACTGAGACCCCGCAGTCGTTCCTGGAGCCGTCTTGGAGCCCTCTTGGGCTGCCCTGGAGCCTGTTGGAGCCCTCTGCGGAATGGTCTTGGAGCCCGCGCCGAGGATCTGGAAAATGTCCGCGAGCATCGCGGCGGCCTTCGAGGCCCGGGACGCCGGAACCGCGTAAAAGCACAGCGAAAATGAGCCCCGGTACTGGAAGGTCGGGCAGCTGTTTTCGGGCCCCTGGGCTAGAACCATCGCGCGCGCTTCGCGCGCGCTCAGGTTCTAGCCCAGGCCAGGGGGGCGCTGGACGATCGTGGACAACGATATCAAGCACAGGCGCGCGGCGGCATCTGAGGAGTTTCTGGGGTGTTCCGCATGCTTCGTCAACCGGCTGATGGAAGCACCTCTTGCGTGCTTCTTGGGGAGCGTCTGAGGGTCCCTTGGGAGCATCGGTTCTGCAATCTGAAGCTTTCATTGGCCGTCTTGGCTGCGTGGAAGCCCGACTTGAGGCCACCTGCGGCCAGATTGAGGCAATCCGGAAACCTCCCGGGGGCCTCCTGGAAGCAGTTTTGACGCATCGAGGGCACTCTTGGGCTATTTTAAAGCCTCTTGGACGTCTCCTAGGGGCCTTTTAGGCTCTCGGGAAGCTTTTGGGGTCCTCGTCGGACCACTTGGGGGCCTCTTGCGGCCTCCTGTGGGCCTTTTGGGGGGACAGTTTTGCTGCTGGGTCGCGTTCCCCTTCTTGGGCCTCTCTTGGGGCTCTTGGGGCCCTCTCGGGCCGTCTTGGGCGCCTCAAGCACCGTCTTGGGGCCCTCGCGGGCCGTCTTGGGGATTTCTTGGAGGCCTCTCCATCTATATGGGAGCGGTATTGGAAGCCTCTTGGGCCGTCTTGGAGCATCGGGATGCCAAAAGGCCGAACAAAATTAAAACCCGTCAAAGCCCAATCGTAAAACTATGAGGCGCAAGTGGGGCCACCTTGGGAGATTTCTTGGAACCTCGTCGGCCCTCTTGGGAGTTTTTTGGGGGCCTCTTGGATCCGATTGGGGGCCCCTTGGGACTTCCCGAGAACCTCTCGGGGTAGAAAGCTCGGATTCTCGGTTCGTGTTTCCCTTCTTGGGCCTCCTTTGGGGCCGTCTTGGGGCCCTCTCGGGACGTCTTGGGCGCATCAGGCACCGCCTTGGGGCCCTCGTGGGCCGCGCAGGGCCCTCTTGGAAGCCTCTTCGGTTATCTTGGAACTGTCTGGGAGGCCTCTTCGTCCTCCTCGTCCCCATCCCCCTCCTCCTCCCGCTCCAACTCTCTCTCCTCCTGATTTTCCTCCTCCTCCTCCTCCTGCAGCGTGTTCCGGAAGGCTCCCGCCGGAACATGCTGTGCACAAGTGTTGCCACTGCTCCCGCCACCGTGCCCTGGTTGGTTGGTCAGAGGCCTCATGGGTGTTGGTTTGGATATCGTGGTTGGCCTGTCGGGGACGTCGTGAAGGCAATTTCGCAGCTTCTCGGTAGCCGTTTTGGGACCGTTGTGGGGCCTCCTCGGGGCTGTCTTGTGGCCTCTTTAGGCCTCGTTCGGGCCTCCTGGGTGCCTCTTGGGGGCCTCCTGGGGCCTCTTGGGGGCTCCTTGGGGGCTCCTTGGGCACTCTTCAAGCGGGAGGGTCGAATTTTGGAGTCGTGGTCCCCCTCTTGGGCGCCTCTTGGGGCCGTCTTGGGGCTCTGCTGGGCTGTCTTGGGCGACTCTGGGGCCGTCTTGGAGCCCTCTTGGGCCGTCTTGGGGCACTCTTGGGAGCTTATTGAGCCGTCTTGGAACGTCGGACAGCCGAAAAGGCTGGAAGGCCAAAATGGTTCGAAAACCTTCGTACGATTGACGATTTCGGCCTCTGGAAGCGCTCTGCAGAGGCGTCTTGACGCGTCGTGGAGTGCCTTGGGGGGCGTCTCGGGCCGTCTTGGGCCTATCTTGGGCGTCGTGGAGCGGTCTGTCGGCGACTCGGGGCCCGCTTGGGCCGTCTTGGGGGGCCTCTGGAGGCCCTCCTGGACTATTTTGGACCTCCCTGGCCGCCCCGCCCTCCCATGGGAGGTCGGAGGCGGCGGCCTCCGAGGCCCAGGACGCGGAAACCCTTTGAAAACACAAGGAAAATGAAAATGAGCCCCGGTCCCCCCATGGAGGGTCGGGGCGCCTGTCCTGGGCCCCCCGGCCGCCTCCACCCCCTCCTCCTCCTGCCCCCCATCCGGGAACGCGGCGCTTTGGATGGCGCCCTTGCCGACCGCGTTCCGGCAAGACTCCTCCGGAACGCGATCGGCGTCGGGGCGAGGGGGGCGCGAGGAGGACGAGGAGGAGGAGGAGCACGACGCAGGTGGGGAGGAGGAGGAGGGGGAAGAGGAGGAAAGCAGCATCCAGCAGAGGCCCAGGGCTGTTCTGCTGATGGTCCCGCAGGCTGCGCCCTGGAGGACTCCGGGCGCGGAAACCCCGTGAACGCACAAGGGAAATGATGCAAAATCGCTGCTCAAGTGAGGGCTTCAGCTCCGTCGGGCACCCCTGCTGGAACCGTTTTGGGACCCTCTTGGGGCCCTGTGAGGTTGCCCCGGGGCCAGGTGGAACCTCTGATTGGAACTCATTCCGCGCAGGCTGCGCCCTCGAGGGCTCCGGACGCGGAAACCTCGTAAAGCAAAAAGGAAATGATGCAAAATCGCTGCTCCAGTGAGGGCTTCAGCTCCGTCGGGCACCCCTGTTGGAGCCGTTCGGGGACCCTCTTGGAGCGCTCTGAGATTGTCCTTGGGCCTATTGGAACCATCTGCATAACAGCCTTGGGCCTCTTTCAGCAGCCCGCGCGGCCTCTGGGGCCCGGGACGCGGACACCCTGTAAAAAACACATGGAAAATGAGCCCCGGTACCCTCATCATCATCACCATCATCAACATCAACATCAGCATCGTCGACATCATCACCATCAACATCATCATCATCATCAGCAT
>CAUYUJ010003769.1:485794-513294 GCA_963575745.1 Prorocentrum cordatum
TTGGCCGGCAGCACGCAAGAGTGACCCTGGGTAAGAGGGACCTTTGGTGCGCGGCTTTTGGGGGGCCGCGGGGGGACCAAACCTGGGCGCGCGAGCCGCTTGCCTCGTTTTCCGCCATCTGGGGACCCATCTGCGCCCGCGCCAAAGGTCACTCCGGCGAAAGGTCACTCTTACGTCTAGTCGATGGTTGGCCGGCAGCACATCCGTGCAAGCTCCCGGCCAGGCGGGGCGGGGCCACCGGGGCCCCGAGCCCCCGCGCAGTGGGCCAGCGGGGGTCGACGCGTCCGCCCCCGAGCCATCCACCCTCCGCCTCCTCCTCCTCCTCCTTCTCCTCCTCCTCCTCGTCCTCCTCCTCCTCCTCCTCCTCCTCCTCCTCCCCCTCCTCCTCCTCCTCCCCTCCCTCCTCCTCCTCCTCCTCCTCCTCGTCCTCCTCCTCCTCCTCCTCACCCTCCTTCCTCGGCCCTCATCCTCCTCCTCCTCCTCCTCCTCCTCCTCCTCCTCCTCCTCCTTCTCCTCCTCCTCCTCCTCCTCCTCCTCATCCTGCCCCTACTCCTCCTCCTTCCTCCTCCTCTCCTCCTCCTCCTCCCCCTCCTCCTCCACCTCATCCTCCTCTTCCTCCTTCGCGCTCCTCCTCCTCTTCCTCCCTCCTCCTCTTCCTCCTCCGCCTCCTCTTCCTCCTCGTCCTCCTCCTCCTCCTCCTCCTCCTCCTCTCCTCCTCATCATCATCATCATCATCATCATCATCATCACCCTCTCCTCCTCCTCCTCCTCCTTCTCCTCCTCCTCCTCCTCCTCCTCTTCCTCCTCCTCCTCGTCCTCCAAAGCTCAGGCTGCCCCTGCCAAGCCTTCAGCAGGGGCCGACCGTCCCAGCACTCCTGCCAGGCCTACCATGGCAGGCTCTCAAGAGTATCCTGAGAACAAGCACTTGGCTCTCAGAGCGTAAGACAGACGTGTGACAGCAAGGCTGCCTCAACCAGCAAGATGTGAATCACAGCCCGTGCGAACCATATCATGCTCTTAGAACGTAGCTTGGTGGGCCGATCCCTAAGATCCGGCACAGCAACAACAGTGCACCAGCGTGAAACATCATGGCAAGATCGGCATCGATCTGTGAGGGTCCTTGGACCTGGGGCCCGAAAGTGGGCGACAACGCCCGGCTCGAACAAGCAAGCGACGCTGGGATTTCCGGAAAAGCCAGCGCCAAACACGCAGCAGTGACCCCGCTCGCCTACACGCAGCAGTGACCCTAGGCCAAAGTGACCCTTGGTGAACGCCTGCAGGGGGCCGTGGGGGAGACCAAATCCAGGCAATCCGGGCGCACCAGCAAGTGCTGGTGGGACCCCTCTGTGCCCGCACCAAAGGTCAGTCCGGCGAAAGGTCACTCTGACGCGTCCTGGCGGCGAAACTGGGCCAGAAGAACACCCCTCGAGAACATGAGACCCTCCGTCGGCCAAGACAAGCAGAACATCCAAGGGCACCCTCCCCAGGATGCACAATAACATCCAACAAAGACGAAGATCACTGGGGTACCTTCCCCGAACCGACCTCGCTCTTATTGATGGGCCGATGCTCCACCGACAATACCAAACGTAGAGGAGGGAGGAGGAGGAGGAGGAGGACCAGGAGGCGGAGGAGGAGGAGGAGGGGCAGGAGGAGGATGAAAAAGAGGAGGACCTCCTAATCCTCCCTTCTCCTCCGTCCTGCCTGTGGTAGTGGTGGTGGAGAATTGGCCCATCACTTATACCTCGGTCCGAATTCGGTTTGGGGGTCATAACTCGGCTCTCCCGTGGCCGTTCGGGACGGTGCGGGCCCCCCCAGCACGCTCCTGGCGAGGCGCAGCCGCTGGAACGCGCCCCGCACCCCGAGCGCGGAGAGCTGGCAGGAAACTCCGAAAACCACCGAACATACCCTCCCCGAAGCGACCTCGATCTGGTGCTGCCTCGGTCCGGCTGCAGCACCAACAAGCCCGTGCAAGCTCCTGCGCTCTCTCCTCCTCCTCCTCCTCCTCCTCCTCCTCCTCCTCCTCCTCCTCCTCCTCCTCCTCTTCCTCTTCCCCTTCCCCTTCTCTTCCTCTTCCTCTTCCTCTTCCTCTTCCTCTTCCTCTTCCTCTCTCCTCCTCCTCCTCCTCCTCCTCCTCCTCCTCCTCAGCATCAGCATCAGCATCAGCATCAGCAGCACATCAGCATCAGCATCAGCAGCATCAGCATCAGCATCAGCCTCACATCACATCACCACCACCACCCACCACCACCATCATCATCATCATCTCATCATCTCATCATCATCATCATCATCATCATCATCAGCATCATCATCATCATCATCACATCATCATATCTCATCATCATCATCCTCATCATCGCCATCAATCATCCTCAGCATCATCATCATCATCATCATCCACATCCATCATCACATCATCATCATCATCATCTCATCATCATCATCATCATGATCATCATCATCATCATGATCATGATCATCATGATCAACATCATCATCATCATCATCATCATCAATCATCATCATCATCATCATCATCATCATCATCATCGCCATCATCATCATCATCATCATCATCATCATCATCATCAGCATCATCATCATCATCATCGTCATCGTCATCGTCATCATCATCATCATCAGCATCATCATCATCATCATCATCATCATCATCATCATCATCATCATCATCATCATCCTCCTCCTCCTCCTCCCCCTTCCTCCTCCTCCTCCTCCTCCTCCTCCTCCTTCTTCCCCTGCTCCTCCACTACTCCTCCTCTCCTCCACTACTCCTCCTCCAATTCCTCCCCCTCCGGCTCCTCCTCCTCCAGCCCGCCCGGCGCGCTCCTCTCCACCAGGTGCGGGGCGGCATCCAACGGGAAGAGCCGGCGCGCCGCGCGGCACAGTGCCGCCAGGATCTGCAGCGCCTCGCCCACGTGGGGCGCCCCCGCCTGCGCGTTGGGAGCGCAGGGGGTGGGCCAAGGGCTCGAGCTGAGCAGTGTCGTTCGTTCTCGCTGCTGTCCTCGTGCTCCTCCGTCCTGCCTTCGCTCCTCCACTACTGCCGCGAGGGGCGAGGTCAGGACGAAAGCGGCCCAGGAGATCGCCAGAACACCGTTTAGCTCGAGCCCTGGGTGGACCCTCTCGGCGTCGCGTCCGCGGTGGAGACGTAAGACTCGTGCTCAGGGAACTCAGGATGGCTTGACGGGGCCGTGCCCCACTACGGAATCTGACGCGGGCTCCAGCTGCAAACATCTCCAGAAACTGGACAGTCAAAGCACGAGCCCGCCAAAAAAGCGTCGTCCACCCTGAGATCTGGCGAACTGGAGGACCGCGCTGCCGCAAGCGTGGAAGGACCCCCTGACCCTCAGCAGGGCGCGCACCGCGCACGCCAGGAGAGGGGCGCGGGAATGCGGGCCCCAGTGGGCCTCGCATGCTTGTCTGCAGCCGCGCGAGAACCTCCCGTCGAGCCCGAGCTGCTCCCCATCTCCGCGTCTTGACTGCGCGACGCGCTGAGGCTGTCGAAGCAAAGCCGAAGCGCCTGCCACGAGAAAACCTGGACGCAGGACGCGAATCCCTTCTTGGGGCCCTGTCTGCGCCCGGACACACGGGGAGCGCCACGTGCCACAGCGAGGCCAGGGGAGGGAGTAGGAAACTCGAACTAGTACGAAGCCAAGTTCCATAGAGAAAGTATATAGCCCTGCGATTCCGCAGCATGCATCGGGCGACGCGGGCCTTCCAGAACGCCCTGGATCGCGCTCAGAGCGCTCCAGAAAACGCTCTGGAACGCTTCATCCCAAGTGGTCCTAGCTCCAACACTCTAGCTGTGGGCGACGGGGGCGGTTTGTCATGAGGAAAAAAGTATGGAGGGATATGGGTCCTGGACTTAGGTCGGGCATGTCCCCTACAGGCGGATGGACGAAACATAAAAAGTACCCCAAAAATCCGCCGTCCCCGTTGTGGGGCCACCAGGCTGTAGGCCTAAGGTTCGCAGGTTCCTGTACCAGGTGCAGCTTCCAGTTTCCACTGTTACAGTTCTGCTTCTTGCTGCTTACTGTTCCTTGTTACAGTTCTGCTTATTGCTGCTGGCTATTCCTTGTTGATGGACCGCGCGATGGGGGGAGGCCCAAAACGGGCATTTCTACAACGCCCTGGGAGGGTTCTCAGAACTTCTGGGGGGGTAGAAATTGACACCACTCACGCAGATCGGCGGGTTCAGGGTGCAATAACACAAAGGATTTGCCACATGTTTGAAATTCGGCGGCACCCCTCACGCAGATCGGCGGGGTCAGGGACCAAAAACACATTGGATTTGCAACATTTCTGACATTCGGTGGCACCCCTCACGCAGATCGGCGGGGTCAGGGTCCAAAAACATATGGGATTCGGCACATTTCTGACATTCGGCTGCACCTCTCATGCAGATCGGCGGGGTCAAGGTGCAAAAACATATGGGATTTGCCACATTTCTGACATTCGGTGCCACCCCTCACGCAGATCCGTAGGATCAGGGTCGAAAAACAAACAGGTCCTGACACTGCTTCACGGCGGCGCCCAGACCTCATGATTTAGCTCTGCATCTCCCATTATCCGAGACAGGGGGCCGGCGGCATGGGGCGAAGACCTTACGGATATTCAAACATGGTCGACAAATAATCAGTAATTCGTCCCCATACAATTTGTTTTACTATTTTTGAATATTCCTCCTGTAGAGGGACAGGCCCGACTTTATCCTGGACCCCGCTCCTCCCCGCCTCCCCGTGAATCGGTATCGACTGTCCTTGGAGCCAGGGGGCGCCCCGAAAGCCTGAGGCTGAAGAAGAACCACCCACACAAACATATACGGCAAATCCGCGTCGTGTCGACCCCTGGGTTGGTTCCCGACACCGCGGGGATCGTTCAGCCTTGAACGATCGGCCGTTCCCGAAACTTCAGGGTCGTTCAACATCGACCGATTCTGGGCCGCCGGCAGCGTTCAGCGTTGAACGCTGGCGGCGGGGTCGTCGCCCGTCGACACGGCGCGAACCTGCCGTACAATTCCCGAGGCCCGCACGGATTCCTTGGAGTTGGACTGGAACCCCTTCCGCCCTCGGCACAGTAGGGAAATCTGCGCGGGCTTCCGAGAAAAACCTAACTATTAGTTGTTCGATCCCCGCACGGCGCGGCTACCAACCGATGTGGGAGCCCCCCCGACAGATCGGAGGTCCAAAACCGTGCGGGGACGGACCGCGTGGTGACTTCGGAATCCCCCAAAAGATCTCACCGCGCGGTCCGTCTCCGAACGGTTTTGGGATCTTGGAGGTCCCAGTCGCCAGAGACGTCCTCGGAAAACGGCCTGAGTCCCAAAATCGTGAGACCAACTCGCCAACTCGACCCTCCTCCGACCATCTTGCACCTGGGCAAGAACCAGTGTGCCCCGCAGATTCGGGACGATCCGGGCACCCCGGGAATGCTCCCGGCGAGGCGCGAGGCACGGCAACCCCGAACGCCCGCTGGCTCACTGCGCGGCGTGGGCACCACCTCTTTGTCAGCACGGAGGAAGCGGGACCTGAGGGGAACGGGTCCTGGACTTCGGTCGGGCATGTCCTCCTACAGGCGAATTTTGGACGAAAAACAAAAAATACCCACAAAATAATCAACACGTGCACAAACAACACTCAAGAAATCGTCCCCAGACTGTGTTTTTATTATTTGTGAATACTCCTCCTGTAGAGGGACAGGCCCCACGTAATCCTGGACCCTGGGGCTGTCCCCCAGAAACAGATCTTCCTCTCGAGCAACTTCCTGCCAGTCCCGGGGCCCGTGGAGAGAGCCCGAAAAAACGGCGAAACACCTGAGGACTCCTCCTCCTACTCCTCCTCCTGTTTCTCTTTCTCTTCCTCCTCCTCCCTCTCCTCCTCCTCCTCCTCCTCCTCCTCCTCCTCCTCCTCCTCCTCCTCCTGCTCCTCCTCACCTCCTCCTCCTCTTCGTCCTCCTCCTCCTCCTCCTCCCCCTCCTCCCCCTCCTCCTCTGTCTCCGTCAGGACCTGTTTCCCCCATGGCTACGCTGGGGGAAGGAAGGGCGCCTTCTGGATCAGGCCGGGGGCGTAGTAGATGAGCAGCGCCGGCCCCCGCGGCTGGCTGCGCACCTCCGCGGGGGCGCCCGCGAACTGCTGGCGCAGCCCCGTCCTCTGGGCTCGGTTTCTTTTGCTTGTTCTTTCTCTACTCTCTCTCTCTCTCTCTCTTTCTCTCTCTCTCTCTCTCCTTCTCCCTTCCGTCTCTTTCTAGTTTTGTTGGTTTTCTCTTTTCTTTCTATTTGTTTTACTCTCTCTCTCTCTCTCTGTCGATCTATACTTCTTTTATACATATATATATGCCCAGTCCAATAATCGACCTATCTGAGCATGCACGCAAAGGGAAGACGCGGGGAGGAAAGGGAGAAAATGGCCACCCGCTTGGCACGCGCACAAGTGCGCTGCACTGCAACCGGGCGTACGCGAAGAGCGGCTCGGCTAGTGTCCTCCTGATGTGTGCTTCCCACCCAACGAAAAGGCAGCGGAGCCGTGCTCGGCGCTAGAACTCGCATCGACTGAACATATTCCTGTCATATTCGGGGTGTGTATGTGCATCTCATGTTCTCTCTTTTTTGTTTTCTCTCTCTCTCTCTCTCCCTCTCCCCCCAGGGCCCAGAGAGAAGGCAAACTGCAGAGGTTCTCCTGAGCAGGTCTTGAACATGGAATGACTGTAACGTTCTCGTCCTCTCGGGCTTCCAAAGCCCAAAGACAGCTCAAGAGGCCCTACCGAGAGTAGATCTTGTCCGTGAAATTTGACACTACGCCATGATACTGCGCTAATTTCACGCTAACCGTAGCGCAGTGTCGTAGCGTAGTGTCACGCCCAGGTTTCCCCAACACTACTCCATGACACCACGCTAACCGTAGCGCAGTATCACAGCGAAGTGTCACGGCCAAGTGTCCCCAACACTACGCTATGACACTACGCTAACAGTAGCGAGGTGGCATAGCGTAATGTCACACCCAAATGTCTCCAACACTACGCGATGGTACTACGCTAACCGCAGCGAAAACAACTGTGTCACGGAGCAAAGTCCAGCGAGGTAAAACCCTAGGGAAAAGCAAAGCCAAACAACAACACACTAACTCTTCCTGTCCTCTGCGCCTCAACCGCTGCGCAATGTCTTAGCAGAATGTCACGCCCAAGCCCCCAACACTGGGCTATGGCATTACGCTACCAGTATCGTAGTGTCCTCTCTCACGGAGCAGAGTGAAGTAACACCCGCAGGAAAACAAACGAAACAAAGCGACTCCTTCTCCCCCCGCCGCAACCGTAGCGTAAATGTCATAGCGTAGTCTCACGCCCAAGTGTCCCCAACACTACGCTATGACAGTACGCTAACGGTAGCGAAGTGTCCTCTCTCACAGAGCAGAGTCAAGCAAAGACCTAAGGAAAAGCCAACGAACAAACAAGCTATTTCTTCTCCCTCCGCTTAAACGTAGCGTAGTGTCATAGCGTAGTGTCACGCCCAGGTGTCCCCAACACTGCGCTACGACACTACGCTAATGGTAGCGTAGTGTCCTCTCTCACGGAACAGAATCCAACAAAACCCTAAGGACAAACACGCGAACAAACAAGCTAATTTGTCTCCCCCTGCTCAACCGTAGCGTAGTGTCATAGCGTAGTGTCACGCCCAGGTGTCCCCAACACTACGCTACACTACGCAAACTGTAGCGACGTGCCCTCTTCACAGAGCAGAATCCAGCCAAACCCCAAGGACAAACAAACGAGAACAAAAACGACTCCTTCTCACCCGCCTCAGCCGTAGCGTAGTGTCATAGCGTAGTGTCACGCCCAGGTGCCCCCAACACTACGCTAAGACACTACGCAGACGGTATCGTAGTGTCCTCTCTCACGGAGCAGAGTGAAGCAAAACCCTCAGGAAAGCCCACGGAAAACAACAATTCCTTCTCCACCGCCTCCACCGTAGCGTAAATGTCATAGCGCAGTGTCACGCCCAAGTGTCCCCAACACTACGCTATGACACTACGCTGACGGTAGCGTAGTGCCATCTCTCAGGGAGCAAAGTCTAGCAAAACCCTAAGGGAAAGCAAACGAACAAAAAACACGAGTCCTCCTCACTCGCTTCAACCATAGCGCAGTCTCATAGCGTAGTGTCACGCCCAAGTGCCCCCAACACTACGCTATGACACCACGCTAACCGCAGCGTGCTGCCATAGCGTAGTGACACTTTTTCCTTTTTTTGAGCATCCAGAAGGAGCCCAACGGCAAGAACGGGTGACAACAGAGCGCAGAGAAGCCGGGAGAGGCAGAGGAGGAGGGGAGGAGGAGAACCGAGGAGGCACGGCAGCGCGCCCCGGCGAGCGGCGAGCGCGCACCGTAACGTAGTGTCATAGCGTAGTGGCACGCCTGGGTGCCCCCGACACTGCGGTATGACACCACGCTAACCGTAGCGTGCAGTCATAGCGTAGTGGCACGCCCGGGTGCCCCCAACACTACGCTACGACACCACGCTTATCGTAGCGTGCTGTCATAGCGTAGTGGCACGCCCGGGTGCCCCCAACACTACGTTATGACACTACGCTAACCGTAGCGTGCAGTCATAGCGTAGTGTCGCGCCCAGGTGTCCCCAACACTGCGCTACGACACTACGCTGACGGTAGCGTAGCATCACACCCAGGTGTCTTCAACACTACGCTATGGTACTAGACTAACTTGACTTTCCTCACGGCTAAGAGCTCACATTCACGATTCAGATTAACCCTTGGTCCTATCGGCCCAAGACGGCCTAAGGGCCCCCCAAGAGAGCCCCAAGAGGACCCAGCAGTGCCCCACCAAGGCCCCAAAGACGCCCCAGGAGGGACTCAAGAGTTGTCCAAGATAGGCGCAAATCTATCTCTGGAGGCCTCTTGAATGGGATCCGAAGCGATGGGGTCGGACGATCGAGCCGCCTTGCCGATTCAACGCCGATGCATCGGTGATGCCGTATGGCGACGCTGGCGATGTGTCGGCGCCGCCGACGTGGCAAACATCGGGCTCCGCATCGACCTGCATCGCCAATGCATCGGCGATGCGGAGAGGCGCTGCGACCCCCCATCTGCTCCAGCATCCGCATCCACCGACTCGGCGAGCCAGTGGACATGGACAGATCCTGGCGGTGGAGCAGCTCCTCCCCCAGCCCCGCCACGGCCTGCAAGAGGTGCGGCCCCGCTGCGGAAGACCAGCCCCTGGGCTGGTTCATCCTGGGCCATAGATCGACCAGGCCAGGACCAGTGCGGTGTGTATATCTATGTATGTATGTGTGTATACACATCTCGGTAGTATATATATACATACATATATATATATATATATGTATATACAGGCGTCACCTCACCGTTTGCTCAGCGTCACAAGACTAAAAGCCTGGGAGGGAGGCCTCCTGGCGAACTTCCCCCCTGGGTCCTCGCGAGCTCCGCAGCCAGAACATTGCGATCCGAAGCCGGCAGCTGCCTCAGGGCGTCCATGGCCGCGGGCTCGAAGCCCTGCGCCATGAGCGCCAAGCGCATGGCCGCGATGATGCAGCCCTCTGGCACGACCTTCGCGGGTGGGTCCTACTCCCCAACCCCCCAACCCCCCATCCCCTCCTCCGCGTACTCTGACCCCCTCCCTACTCCTCCTCCTCCTCCTCCTCCTCCTCCTCCTCCTCCTCCTCCTCCTCCTCTTCCTGCGTCCCCCCCCGCTTCCTCCTCCTCCTGCTCCTCCTCCTCCTCCTCCACAGATGTATGTATACATATATACATACATACATGTAGATTATGTACTCTCCTTTCCTTCCTCCCTATCTGCTCCTGTCAGGCGGCCGCACGAAGCAGGGGGCCCCTTGCCTTGACTCGAGGACACTGTCCACCCAAGGGGGGTGGGGCACTGTCCACTCCTCCTGTGCCCTGCCCTCCTCCTCCTCCTCCTCCTCCTCGCAGTTGCCGCCGCCGCCGTGCCGTGAGCCTGCCGCCGCGCCTGCCCCCCCCCCCTCGGCGGGCGAGGGCCTTTGCCGGCGGGCCCAGCGTATGCCACCGGTCCCTGAGGTACTCCTCCGGGAGCGGAGGGCAGGAGACCCCAGAGTTAGGTCGGGCCTGTCCCCCTACAGGCCGATTTTGGACGAGACATTAAAAAGACTCAAGAATACTGAAAAGATGCCAAACGATTGGACGAAACATTTGGACGAAAGAAAAATTGGACGAAAAACAAGACGCTAAAATAGACTCAAATTTTGGACGAAAGATACTCAAAACATGCCCAACCATACTGAAAAAAAAGTCCCCTGACTACTTTTTGACTGTTTTGGAAAACTCCCCCCTGTAGAGCGACAGGCCCGACTTGAACCCTAGAATTGAATCGATGCGGCGGGTCGGCGATCGAAACGAATCGGATCGGCGGCAATCGGCAGCCGAGTCGGGAGAAGTCGGATCGGCGGAGATCGGCAAGCTCGTGCTGCTTCTGCGGCAGGTTCATCTGGTGACAACCCAAGCGTTGGTGGGTGACACCGAGTGGATCGTTCAACCGTCTACGATCGGCGGCACTTCGACCGCCAGATGAACCCATACTGGCCGATTCCGGGCAATCGACGGCGTTCAACCTTGAACGTCTGCGCCCGGGTCGCAGCCGCGGCGACACGACAAGGACCGACAGCACAGGAGTTCCGATTGTTCTACGAACGTTCACTCAATCATCCCATGGAGGTGGGAATGGAAGAGGAGCAGCAAGCGGAAGTAGGAGGCGACGAGGGTTTTGGATTGCTCGATAAGGTTTCCGCTGTTTCTACTGGGTTCACTCGATGGTCCCACGGAGTAACTTGGTCGAGGGAAACTGGGAGAACGGCGACGAGGGATTTCGATGCCTGAGCCTCAGCCTCTAGGGCGTGCTCGTCCACCCTCAACCAACATTGCATTGCAAGCTTGCGATTCGAATCGAACGCTTTGCCATGGGTGGTAATCAGAGTGAGGGGGGCGAACGGTCATTCGCTGTCCCTGGGTACGTGGTTGAACTGAGCTTTCGCGGAGCGGATTCTTGATGTTGTTGTTGCTGTTGTTGTTATCGTTGATGTTACTGTTGTTGAATCGTTGTTGATCTCCGGAAACGGTTCTGCGCGCTCTCGCCTCGACGCCGGCTCCATTTTCTCTGAAAACGAGGCTCCCGCTCGAGCAATGGCTTGAGCCTACATGTGGGCCCTTGGAGGCCCAGCTACGACAACAACGGCTCCCGCTCGATACCCCCTCACAACTAACCCCGAGACACCCTGGTCAGAGAGGCCCCCGAACTCAGGAACGGCGCTCTCGCTCGAGACTTGCTCGCAATTCAATTACGTTGGCGGGGACCCAGCCACTTCGGCAAGGGTTCCTGCTCGATACTCCTTCATGATTTACTCCGAGAGCCCCTGGCCAGCAAGGCCCCCGAACTCAAGAGCGGCGCTCTCGCCCGAGATTTTCCCATCATTCAGGCAAATTGGTGAAGGCCCCGACACAGCGACAAGGACTCCCGTTCGATATTTCCCCATCGGTATTCCGAGAGCCCCTGGCCAGAGAGATCCCCGAACTCAGGAACGGCGCTCTCGCTCGAGACTCCTTCGCAAAGAAGAATTTATCCCGAAAGGGGGTGCACTCGAAGACGAAGTGGGCGGGTACCGAGGGTTGGGGTATACGGAATGCAAGAGAAAACAAAAATTATATAATTAGTGTTGTTATTGTTGGTGATTGTTGGTTGTTGGTTATTGTTTGTTGTTTGTTGTCGTCGTCCCGCCCGCGACCCACGCGCGACCCACCCGCGCTCCATCCGCGACCCACCCCGCGATCTACCGGCGACCACCCCGCGACCATCCCGCGACACACCCCACGACCATTCCGCGACCCCACCCGCGACCCACCCGCGACCCACCCGCGACCCACCCGCGACCCACCCGCGACCCACCCGCAACCCACCCGCGACCCACCCCATGCCCGCACCGTCACCTGTACCCGCAACTGCGGCGGGTTACATACTTCGAAATGGAAGGAAGGCTACTGCCCCAGGCAAACCGCGCCCTTCAGAAATCATGATTTTTTTTTTTTAACCAACAACAATGCGTCATTGGTTTGGGTATGCCGCACTTGCGCCACGTTGCCGCCCGTGCCGCCTCGCGGGCGTTCCTGTGCGCTGAAAGAGGCTTGCCGAGGTTGGGCCACTGTGCCGTCCGTGCCGCCTCGTGGGCGCTCGTGTGTTCCCTGTGCGTTGGGGGGCTTGCCGAGGTTATGCCACGTTGCCGTCCGTGCCGCCTCGTGGGCGCCGCTGTGCGCTGAGAGACTTCCCCGACATTGCTCCACATTGCCGCCCAATCCGCCTCGTGGGCGCTCGTGGGCGCTCCCGAGCGCTGGGGGGGGGTTGACGAAAAGGCGCAACGTTGCCGCCCGTGCCACCTCGTGTGCGTTCGTGGGCGCTCCCGCGCGCTGGGGGGGTGTTGACGAAGTGGCGCCATGCTGCCACCCGTGCCGCCTCCTGGGCGTTCGTGGGCGTTTCCGTGCGTTGGGGGGTTTGACGAGGTGGCACCACGTTGCCGCCCGTGCGGCCTCGTGGACGTTCGTGGGCGTCTCCGTGCGATGGGGGGCTTGACGAGGTGGCACCACGTTGCCGCCTGTGCCGCCTCGCGGGCGCCCCGTGCGCTGACCTTGGACCCAACAGCTGATGCCACATAACTTGCGCGACCTACTTCGAAACCATAGCGTGCACCGCATAGTTTGCACATCGTACCGTTCACTCCAAACAGCTAAAACCGCATGGCGTCCACGCCCTGCCAACACCGCAACACTTCGATTGGCAACACTGCTCGACATAACTTCCACCGCAAAGCCTTCAACTCCGCCACGCACGTTACAAAGTACATCTGCCAACTTCATACTGCGTGAACTCACTGTTTAAGGCCTACACTCGTTTACAATGTTTAGTGTGTTTCTCCAAAGCGCTTGTGGATGCACCTATCTGCCATTACCGACACCATGTTGAAGCATGGCAACCACCGTCATCAAATGATGCACCACAAACGTCATCATCAAGATCACAACTACTGTCGTCGCGCAGGCTGGCATCGTCATCACCACTGCCCCCACAGCCGCCAGCATCGTGAACTGCACTGTCAAAAGGGCTTGGGGGCCATCGTCGACGTCGTCGTCGTGGTCGTCGTCGGGGTCGTCGTCGTGGTCGTCGTCGTGGTCGGTCCCCTGTCCGTCCCTCTTGGGGTCGGGCTGCCGCCGATCAGCGCTGCCGCTGGGCTTGGGGGCCGGATGAGCATGCCCCCCCCCCACGAAGGGGGGCGCTCGTGCCACGGAGCCGAACCAGGTTGCGTGTGTGCGTGCCTCGCCCGTGCCGTTCGTCCGCCGCTGCGCTCTGCTTGCCGACGTTCGCGGTCTGGTCACTCGCTCTGTCTGCGACTGCCCTCCGTGGCCCACTGGCCCGCGAGGCCGCTCCCCCGCCCCCTGGTAGCTCCCTGTTCGTCCTTGCCACCTCGCCCCCCCCCTCGCGACTGCCCCCCTCCGCGAGGAGTGCCGCGTGGTCTCCCCTGGGCGGGCCCAGCAGCTCCCCGCTGCGAGAGCCGGACCGCGACGCCGAAAACGACTACGACTCCGCTGCGCCGCCGCGGGCGTGGCCGCGACGCCAAAAAACGCGCGTGTGCGTGTGCGTGTGTGTGTGTCCCCCTTCTCTGCGTAACTCAAGCTTCGCGCGGCCCGCTCAGCTTCGACCTGAAGAGATGCGCTCTCGACCCGCGAATCAAACAAGTGCGTGTGTGTGTGTGTGTCTGTGGCTGTGGCTGTGTCTGTGTGCGTGAATGTGTGCGCGCTCTCTGCCTCTCTTCGCCGGCTCGAGCTTCTACGCGCGGGCCCACGGCGCCAAACACTGTGTGTGCGTGGTTGTGCGCGTGCTGCCAGGGTTGAGCACGTTCATCTTCTTAGGTGCGTGAAGATGTCAGCCAGCGTGGGTCCCCCCAGCAGCGATGTCCGACCATACTTGCGGTCCAATCTAGGCGATGCAATCAACGTGGTGCGCAATACGCGTGACGCGGCCTATGTGGTGCAGAGCTAGACACGACAAAGTTCCGCAGTACCAGGGAATGCAACACAAGCAATGCAATGCGAGTGCAAACCAAAGCGAATTAATTCACAGCAGTGCAGCGCAATTCAAACCAACACCTTGCGGTGCAACGCAACGCAACGCAATAAGCAGCCATGCAAGGCAATGCAGCACAATGCACATCAGTGCAATGCAGTGCAAAGCAACCGCATGCGACACTAAACTGTATAAGCAATGCAACGCGACACAAAAGAAATACAACGCGATACAAATCAATGCACAACAATGCGTAGCAATGTAAAGCATTGCAATACGATGCAGATCAATTCGGAACAAAACAATGCTAAGCAATACAACGCAATGCAACGCAATGCAAAGCAATGCACATTCATGTAATGCAAACCAAGGTCACGCAACGCAATGGAACTGAAGGCAACGGAAGGCAATTCAAAACAAAACAAACTATGCAACGCAATGCGAAGCAACGGAACGCAACCCAATACGATGTGAGCATAAATCAGAAAACTGAACGCACTGCAAATACATGCAACACAATGCAAGGTGCGACCCTCTCAGCCTCGCACATTCAGAACCGTTATCAAGGACGGCGGCGACGGGCGGCAACAAGCTAGCTGGAACGACAACCAGGCCCAACTTCTTAGAAAAAGAAACAAGACACCTTACACCGGACTCACTTCTATAGCGCTCACTTCTATAGTGCTCACTTTGAAATTGTGGTCCGGAAGGGGCCGCACATGCAGGCACATGCCGCACAGTCGCATGCACATGTCCATGCAAATATGCAAAAGCCTCAACAGCATTGCCGCACATGCGCGCACATGCCACACCGTCCGACGCACAGTTGAATGCACGGTCAAGCAAAACTCTGAAAGCATGGACGCACATGCCCGCACATGCCGCAGAGATGTCGCAGGCGATAGTGGCATGACCACCTGAGCTCGGGGCATTTCGCAACCCAGAGTTGCGAGGATGTCTCAGGCAAGCGTGGCCGGACCACCATGGGGCAGGGCATCTCGGAACCCAGAGTTGCGAGGGTCTCAGGCGAAAAAGGCCGAGACACTATGGAGCAGGGCATCATTGAGGTCAGAGTTGCGAGGATGTCTCAGGCAAAAAAATGGCCTGAACACCTCAACTCAGGGCATCTCGGGCGAGGATGTCTAAAGCGAAAGTGGTCTAACCACCTCAGCTCAGGGCGTCTCGGAACCCAGAGTTCCGAGGATGTCTCAGGCGAAAGGGGCCGAGACACTATCGAGCAGGGCATCATTGAGATCAGGGTTGCGAGGATGTCTCAGGCGACAGTGGCTGACCACCTCAGCTCGGGGCATATCGGAATCGAGACTTGCGAGGATGTCTCAGGCGACAGTGGCCTGACCAGCATGGGGCAGGAGATCTCTGAGGTCAGAGTTGCGAGGATGTCTCAGGCGAAAGTGGTCTAACCACCTCAGCTCAGGGCGTCTCGAAACCCAGAGTTCCGAGGATGTCTCAAGCGAAAGTGGCTGGGCCACCATGGGGCAGGGCATCTCCGAGACCAGAGTTGCGAGGATGTCTCAGGCGAAGGTGGCCAGATCACCTCATGTCAAAGCATGTCGGCCTCCAGATTGCCGACGACGTCTCACTCGGAACCGGCCGGACGCGAACGCGCCGGCGCCCGGAGACGAACGCTGGCCCCGGCATTCTTGCACGTCCCGCACATGCCCCGCACAGGTACGCACAGTATTCGCACAGGCCGAGCTCGCCAGTGGCCGAGCCAGGCTAGCGATTCCGAGATTCCCTGAGCTCGGGCCGTCAAGCCACTTGCAGGGGGGCCAGGAGGCATTGGAGGCACAGGGGTCCCAGACAGTTCCTAGGGCATGAGCGTGCATGTGCATTGGGATGTGCACGCATGTGCGCCCGCGCGCTTCACCGCATGTGCGTGCATGTGCGGGCCCGCGCGGCCTCCCGAAGAGAGGTTGCACAGGCATGTGCGTGCATGTGCCGATGACAGATCTGCGATTCTCGAACACCTCCCGCATGTGCAGGCATGTGCGCGCATGTGCGTCGGACTGTGCGTGCATGTGCGTATGATGGATACATCAAAACACAGCGCACATGCCCCCGCACATGCCCGGGCACGACGTGCACAGTAGGAAGTCCATCCAAGAAGGGCCGCACAGGCCTGGCACATGACTGGCACATGCCGCGCACATGCGCGCACATGACAGCGCAAAAACGGCCGCACATACACCCACCCAGGGGTATAGATGTGAGTGCGGTGTAAGTGCAAGCACGGTTTAGGGGGCCTATATATATCTATACACATACAATGCAAAGCGATGCATCGCAATGACAATCAACTCAGAGAGAACAGCAATCCAAGGCTATGCAAATCAATGCAACGCAATGCAGAACCGAAGTGCAACGCAATGCGAAGTCACGCAAAGCAATGCAACGCAATGCTGCGTGATGTAAACCAGCACAACGCAATATCATGAACTGCAGAGCAAAGCAATGCAGAACAAAGAAAAGCAATGCAAATCAAAACAATGCGAGGCAATGCGAGGTGGCCGGCGACGGATCGACGGGCGGCGACGAGGCGGCGACGCTGGTGGCATGACGGTCAGAGCGGCGCGCAGGCCCAGGCGACGGGCGGCGACGGGGCGACGACGGCGGCGACATGGCGGCCAGAGCGCCAGGCAGGACCAGACGACGGGCCTCGACGAGGCGGCATGGGGCGGCGACGGCGCCTACATAGGCGTTGGACCGACCCGCAGGACCAACTCCCTAGACCACAAGGAGGAGGCCCTTGGTGCCAGCACTGTTTGGGGAATCTGCCGTCTGCGTTTGTCGATCGTTTCCACAGTTGGAATCGCCTAGGCTTGTCCTGAAAGGTTCTCACTGCTTGATAAGGTAGGGTCGAGGTGGGGGGCAAAATTTCTGTTGGTGGAAGAACTCCGCTCCTGAGCATGATTGCAGTCACCCTGGGACAACCCTTACAACCACACAAGATCTCCGTGGCGCCTGGCTTGGGTCATCCAGGTCGGCCTTCACCACTGGCCCGACCGTCTGGCTGCCACGACCTCCTTCCCGGCGCCGGCACGACCTTGGGAGCAGCCCGTGGTCGCAACGTTGTGCCGCCTGACCTCCATTCCAAGGCCTTTGTTTGATCGTCCATATGCAACCTCTGCAGCTGGCCGGCTCTTCGGCAGCCAACGAGTCAATCGCGTTGCGGGCGCTCAATAGCGGATGCCCAGATTATCCGGGACAACTGCCGTCGAGGGTAGATCCGGGGTGGGCCCCCGGGGCGCGCATCTGTAGTCACCACTGGCTGTCCCCATGATTCTGGAGGGTTGGACGCCCGAGATATCCAGGATAACTGCGGTCCGGGGCAGCTCGGGTTCTGGCCCCCGAGGCGCGAGTCTGCAGTTGACACTGACAGCTCCCAGCCCTGATGACTCGGGCCTCTGAAAAAATCTGGATCTAATCTCACCTGGAACCAGCCCTTTCAGCCAGCTGGCTCTTCGCGTTGCAGATGCCGGAACTGATGTTGATCATCTGGGGCCAATTCTCCGGCGTGCGGTGTTTTATGTCCCGTCCCATCTCCACTCTCATACCGTATGTTGCACGTCCCGAACCAATCCTCTGGCGTTCAATGATTTCCGTATTGCCAGAAAACTACTCCCAGACCTGATGCTGAGTGCCCGGAGCCAACCCTCCAGCACGTGGTGCCCTTCAAGATCTCAAGCTCCAGCTCAAGCTTCGCCCAAGCTCCAGCCCCAGCTCAAGCTTCGCTCCAATCCGAGCTCCAGCCTCATCTCCAGGTCAAGCCCGAGCCCCTGCTCCAGCCGCAGCCCCAACCTAACCTCCGGCCCATCCCCGAAGGCACTGCGAACCAAACCTGCGACGACGCCCAGGAGGCGAAGAAGGAAGAGCACGAGAGGATGCCGACGAAACCCGACCTGTTCGCGCCATTCAAAAAACACTACGAACAATGTTGGGCCATCCTCGGCCTCTGGGGGCCCTGACCGGGACCCAGGGCCATGAACAAAAACAAGTCCCAAGGAATAGAAGAAGAACACACTGCATAAATGTAAAGTTTTGGCGCTCGGCGCCGATTTCTTGAACGGAGCGCCAAAAGTTCGTGTGGATGCAATTCTTGTTTCTTCGAGGGAAGGGGTCCAGACCTCTGGGGGCCTAAGCTTCGAACGAATCACGGCGTCGGATGTCCGGGAGGGTCTTCCGCAGATCTGGGGGGGGGCTCGGCGGTGCTCCTCCATGACCTGGACCTCCGAGTTCTCCACGAGGTTGTCCACGTAGGTGAAGGAGTCCAGGAAGGCAAGGAGCACCTCGTGGGGAGGATCGGCGGCACCTGCTCCACGATCGGTGCTGGCCCTCGGGGCTGCTTGCTCGGGCTGTGCTCGGGACCCGGAGGCGCCTGGCAGGGCTTCGCCACACTGCCGCCCGCTGTCGCCTCGTTGCCGCCTCGTGCGCTGGTTGCCCCCGGCGAGGTTGCGTCACGTTTCCGCCCGGTGCTACTCTGGAGGTCGGCACGGGGTGTGGCATAAAGGGGTATGGTGCCACTTGTGGAACTAGCGATGCGATCTGCGATAGATCACATCGCCAGAGCCCCCTGCACATAACAGCAACACCACACGCACCCCTTTTATACCATACCCCTTTCCTAGACCTCCAGAAATACCGCGGACGCCTCGTGCGACGCGTGGGTCTGGCGGGGCCTCGCTGCGTTGAGTGCCGCCGCTTGCCGCCTCACTGCCGGCCGCCATGCCGCTGCCCCGCTCGTGCGCTGGGTTTGAGCAGGGCCCGGCCGTCCCGGCATTCTTGTAGTCCTACGACGAACTGCTCTTAGAACCAAAAAAATGTTCGAATAACGAAAACAATGTCCTTAGAGAATGAACCCGATGTGATAAAACAAGACAGACTCCGCCAGAAATGTTCGAAGAACATCTTGTGGACACCACAAAAGGTTCTTAGACCATTGCTTGGTAGGGCTATGGGCGAGCCGGGACGCTTCGCCACTGCTCGATGGGTGGTTCTGGCGGCGCTCCGCCCCGCTGCCGCCCCGTTGCCGCCTCGTTGCCGCTGGGCGCCAAAAGCGCGCCGGGGTGGGCCCGGCAGGGTTGCCGCCTCGTTGCCGCCTCCTTCTCCTCCTCCCCCTCCTCCTCCTCCTCCCCCTCCTCCCCCTCCTCCTCCTCCTCCTCCTCCTCCTCCTCCTCCTCCTCCTCCTGCTGCCGGGGCCGCCCCGCTCCCCCGTCCCGCCGATTTGCACTGTGGGGCCGTTGTGGAACGGCTGCAGTGGAGGCCAGACCACAAGAAGCCACCCGCAAGAAGCCCAACCCTGGGACCCCAGGAGGTCCACTAATTTTCGGTATGGGAGCGTCACGCGCCGCATAGCAGAACCATCGAAACCCAAGAAACCCAGGGCACCCTGGAGGCAAGCAGGGTGTTTCTTGGCATAGGCCCCCACTGTAGGGGCACCAAATTCCAACACGGCGCCAGCTCAAATCGTGACCTTACCGCCGCCGCTGCCACCCCTCATCGCTCGCCCGATGATGCAAAATCTGGCTCTGAACTGTTCCCAATCCTGGCCTTACTCATCTGTGTTGGCATTCGGGGCGTGCCCCCGACTCGATCTCTAGCTCTCTCTCTCTCTCTCTCTCTCTTTCTTTCTATCTCTCCTTCACTCTCCCGCTCTCCAAAAGCATTGCAACGGCCCAAGACTTGGAACGTACAGCCCTCCTGCTGCTTATCTGCAGACTCCTCCCACTCCTGATGCTGTTCATTCCATATGTTCATGCTGATCATTGGTACCCTCGTCGTCGTCCTTGATCCATCCTATCTCCTCGTCCTCCTCCTCCTCCTCCTCATCCTCCTCTTCCTCCTCTTTTTCCTCTTCCTCCTCCTCCTCCTCCACATCCTACTCGTCCTTCTCCTCCGTGCATCCTCCTCCTCCTCCTCCTCCTCCTAATCGCCCCCGTTCGTATGCAACGCCTCCATGGGGAACTTGAGGACGAACTTCTCGGATCCAGGCCAGGGCCTCAATCCAAACGCCTCGGCCAGCGCGTTAGCACAAGGGGGGAGACAGAACGGGAGGATGAGAGGGGCAAGAAGAAGGAGGAGGAGGAGGAGGAGAAGGAGGAGGAGAGGAAAGAGAAGGAGGGATCACAGGGGGATGCTGTGAAAGACGAGGAGGAGAAAGGGAACGGAGGACGATTCGGGCAAAACGGGCCGCTGAGGACCCTGAGGCGCCAAGACGCCGACATGGTAGCTCTAGGCGCACCTCTCCCCAACTGGCCACCCGCTGGAGCGCGTGCTGGAAAAGTCTGGCCGTGGCGTGGAAGAACCGCTCCAGGGGCTGGAGCTTGGATCAGGAAGAACTCCTGGGAGGCTCTCGTGTGAACACGATCAGGGTCCGGTTGACTGGCCCGATTCAGGGGCCGTGAGGCCGGATTAGAACTGATGGAGCGAGAGAGGTTGGGCCCGATTCTGAGGGGGAGTAGGAGGAGCAGGAGGATGACGAAGAGTAGGAGGAGGAGGACGAGGAGGAGAAGGCGGGGGAGGAGGAGGAGAAGGAGGAGGACGAGGAGAAGGAGGGGGAGGAGGGAGGAGGGAAGAGGGCGGAGAGGAGGAGGAGGGAGGAGGAGGGGGGGGGAGGAGGAAAAGGAGGAGGAGGAGGGGGGAGGAGGAGGAGGAGGAGGAGGAGGAGGAGGAGGGGGAGGAGGAGAGGAGGAGGAGGAGGAGGAGGAAGAGGAGGAGGAGGAGAGGAGGAGGAGAGGAGGAGAAAGACGAGGAGGAGGAGGAGGAGGAGGAGGAGGAGGAGGAGGAGGAGGAGAGGAGGAGGAGGAGGAGGGAGGAGGAGGAAGGAGGGGAGGAGGCTGAGGAGTTGGAGGAGAAGGAAGAGGATGAGGAGGCAGAGGAGAGGGAGGGAGGGGAGGAGGAGGAGGAGGAGGGAGGAGGAGGAGGAGGAGGAGGGGAGGAGGAGGAGGAGGAGGAGAGGAGGAGGAGGCGGGAGAGGAGGAGGCGGGTGGAAGCAGGGAGGAGAAGGAAGAGGCGGAGGTGGAGGAGGAGGAGGAGGAGGAGGAGGAGGAGGAGGTGGAGGGAGGAGGGAGATAGAAGGAGGAGGAAGAGGAGGCGGAGGAGGAGGAGGAGGAGGAGGAGGAGGAGGAGGAGGAGGAGGAAGGGGAGATGGAAGGAGGAGGAAGAGGAGGAGGAGGAGGAGGAGAGGAGGAGGGAGGAGGAGGAGGAGGGAGGAGGAGGGAGGGAGGAGGAGGAGGAGGAGGAGGAGGAAGGAGGAGGAGGAGGAGGAGGAGGGGAGGAGGAGGAGCGAGGAGGAGGAAAAATTGGATGAGGTGGAGGAGGAGAAGGAAGAGGAGGAGGAGGAGGAGGAGGCGGAGGAGAGGGAGGGGAGGAGGTGGAGGGGAGGTGGGGGGGGAGGAGGAGGAGGGAGGAGGAGGAGGAGGAGGAGGAGGAGGAGGGGAGGAGGAGGAAGAGGAGGAGGGAGGAAGCAGCGAGGAGGAGGAAGAGGCGGAGGAGGAGGAAGAGGAGGAGGAGGAGGGAAGAGGGAGATGGAAGGAGGAGGAAGAGGCGGAGGAGGAGGAGGAGGAAGAGGAGGAGAGGGAGGAGGAGGAAAAAGAGGAGAAGGAGGAGGCGGAGGAGGAGGAAGGGGGCACGTTTTCGAAAATGGACATGTCGAGGCAGAACCTCCGAGACCCTGCATCCTGACCCGGGCAAACGTCCCTGGCTTCCCCAGACGCCTACCGTTAGGTCGGGAATGCCGTCCTACAGGGGGATGCTGTACGATTGTATGTATATGTATAGATGAATATATAAATATATATAGTATACATATATACATTTAGTATATGTATATATGCATATATCTCTATATATATATACGAATACAACATTTTCCTGGCGAAGGACCCAATCGAATGCTTATGTGAGTACAACCGGTGTAGGGGGACGCATGCGAACTTTGCCACAAGGGCCTTCGGTGGAGCTTCCGTTGGGGCCACGAAGCGGGCGAGGGGTGGGCCGAAATGGGGCGGCGGTGCCATGCGGACCCTCCCGCTGGGGCCTTCCGTAGAGCTCCCTATGGGACCACGAAGCGTGTGAGAGGTGTGCCGAAATTGGGCGGTGGTGCCATGCGGATCCCTCCACGGAAGCCTTCGGTGGAACTCCTTTTGGAGCCACGAAACGTGTGAAGGGTGTGCCGAAATGGGGCAGCGGTGCCATGCGGACCCTTCCGCTGGGGCCTTTGGTGGAGCTCCCCATGGGACCACGAAGCGTGAGGGGTGTGTCGAAATGAGGCGGCGGTGCCATGCGGACCCTCCCGCTCGGACCTCGGTTGAGCTCCCAATGGGGCCACGAAGCGTGTGAGGGGTGTGCCGAAATGGGGCGGCGGTGCCATGCGGATTCTCTCGCTGGGGCCTTCGGTAGAGATCCCTGTAGGTCCACGAACCGGGCGAGGGGTGGGCAGAAATGAGGCGGCGGTGCCATGCGGAGGAAGGAAGGAACGGGGAGCACCGTCTCTTCAAAACGAGGTCACAACACCACAACACACAAACAGAACAAAACGCAAACAAACACACACACATAGCCTAAAACAATTGTCCCCTGACTATACCCACACACAATAGCCTCTAACAATTTGGGTATTCCTCCTGTGGAGGGACAGGCCCGACTGAAGCCTACCGCCAGCCCGTCACTTTGAGCGACGAGAAGAAGTTTGTCTTAGGCAAGAAAGCACGGCGACCTGACGCCGCGGCGTTCGCGGGCCGCCAGCGTGGCACACCACGTGGAGAAGAGGGCGCTCATGCACCACCGTACGCGTGGAACGTATGCGCGAATCGCCGCACAATCGACCCGTTTCCTGTCGTCGCTCTCTGAGCATGCCCTCGATGGGTATGGAAAAAATGGACACGATGCCACAGAAAAACCAGCGGCCATTGTCAGGCACGCGCTCTTGCCTCGAACGGACAGTGCCCGCAGCGACGCTGACACCGAGTCCTGCTCAAACTGGATAGAACACAATGTTGGTCTTCTCGTGTCCGTTCTTCCCGTAATTGCCCATGTGGATCGCACCGAATCACAAGGCCGGGGAAACCCACCGATACCGATACCCCAACTCCGCGGACCCCGCCCAAGGTGCGTTCTATAGCCATATAGCCCTATAGCCCAACAGCCCCAGAACCCCATAGCCCCAAAGCCCTATAGCCCTACACACCTATAGCCCTATGGCCCCATCGCCCTGTAGCCCTATAGCCCCATGGCCTATGGCCCTATAGCCCTATAGTTCCATAGCCTCATAGCCCTCCAGCCACATAGCCCTATAGTCATAATTACCCTGCGACGTACCCAACCCATTTGTATCAATGAAAACGAGGAGTTGGCCGAAACTTACATGGACAATCAACTCGATGTATAAGCTACTTGGGACACGCGCCTATGGCATGATGCGCAGGATAACCATACAAGAACGAGGGACGACAACTACAGGCTCGAAGAGGACATGGGGAGTCGGGAATGCAGAGCAGGAGAAAAACGCGCGGGAAGCCGAACCATCAGTACGGCAGCAGCAGAGGGAAGGTGACTGCAGGACGAGAACAATAACGAAAGCGGCGTCTAATTTGAGTCCGCGGTGGGTACCCACTGTGCTGTGCCCCTCAGCAGCCATCGAAAGTGGCGACCGTTTCACAGATCGCAGCCCCCCAGGGATGGCGATGTCTAATTTGAGTCTGCGGTGGGTACCGATTGTGCTGGGCCCCCCAGCAGATCTCGAAAGTGGTGACAGTTTCACAGATCGCAGCCCCCCAGGGATGGCGAGGTCTAATTTGAGTCTGCGGTGAGTACCCACTGTGCTGTGCCCCCCAGCAGGCCTCGAACGTGGCGACAGTTTCACAGATCGCAGCCCCCCAGGGATGGCGAGGTCTAATTTGAGTCCGCGGTGGGTACCCAATGTGCTGGGCCCCCCAGCAGGCCTCGAAACTGGCGACGGTTTCACAGATCGCAGCCCCCCAGGGATGGCGAGGTCTAATTTGAGTCCGCGGTGAGTGCCCACTGTGCTGGGCCCCCCAGCAGGCCTCGAAAGTGGCGACCGTTTCACAGATCGCAGCCCCCCAGGGATGGCGAGGTCTAATTTGAGTCCGCTGTGGGTACCCACTGTGCTGGGCCCCCCAGCGGGCCTCGAAAGTGGCGACAGTTTCACAGATCGCAGCCCCCCAGGGATGGCGAGGTCTAATTTGAGTCCGCGGTGGGTACCCACTGTGCTGGGCCCCCCAGCAGGCCTCGAAAGTGGCGACAGTTTCACAGATCGCAGCCCCCCAGGGATGGCGAGGTCTAATTTGAGTCCGCGGTGGTACCCACTGTGCTGGGCCCCCCAGCAGGCCTCGAAAGTGGCGACAGTTTCACAGATCGCAGCCCCCCAGGGATGGCGAGGTCTAATTTGAGTCCGCCGTGGGTCCACTGTGCTGGGCCCCCCAGCAGGCCTCGAAAGTGGCGACAGTTTCACAGATCGCAGCCCCCCAGGGATGGCGAGGTCTAATTTGAGTCCGCGGTGGGTACCCACTGTGCTGGGCCCCCCAGCAGGCCTCGAAAGTGGCGACAGTTTCACAGATCGCAGCCCCCCAGGGATGGCGAGGTAAAAGGCACGGGGGAAGAGAAGAGAGACGGGAAGGAAGGAAGGAAGGAAGGTTCGCGCGAGCAGTGCTCTATTCAAAACGAGAACCCAACGCAGGAGGGTTGGGAAAAAGACTTTGATGTGCGCGTTTCTCCGGGATCATATATCTACATATATATACATACATGTATGTATGTATATATATATGTATATATGTACAAATAGATATGTATATACACATAGAGATCGGAACACATGAGGATGTGAGGCGGAGGAACAGAAAAAGGAAAGGAAATGCTGGTGCAGAAGAAAACGGAGGGAGTGGTAACACAGAGAGGAGGACGAAGAGGAGGGGGAAGGGGGAGGAAGAGAAAGAGGAAGAGGAGGAGGATGTGGAAGGTGAAGAGGAGAAATACTACACGGAGGATACGGATGATAATGAAACAGGGTGTGAAGAACATTCGATGGAAGACGACAAAGACGACGAACAAAAATGACGATGACGAAGAAGACGAAGACGACGAGGATGAACATCCGCTGGACACCCGTTTGCTGGAGGTGAGAATGCGCGTGACATGCTTGATCGCCCCCTGCCCCTGGTTTCCCCCCCTGAATGCTGAAGAAGGCCGTTCGAGGGGCGCGAGGGGGATGGGAGGAGAATGGAGCGAACCTTGTGCACTCCGCAAAGCCCAATAAATTGGCGCCGGACTGCCCAAGGATGGACCAAAGACGAACCCAAGACGGCTGCAAAGACGGCCTCGGAGCCTCGGCAGGATGCCCCCGAGAGGCCCCGGGTCCCTCCAGCACGCACGCCGAGCCGTGCACGCCCGACAAGCTTCTGAAGCCCCAGGACGGCTCCAGATTGCCCAAGAGAGCCCCAGAGAGGCAACCAGAAATGCCCCCAGGCGGCGTCAGAGGCGAGAAAGAGCTCCCCCCCCCCCCGAGAGTCACGAGATGGCTCCAGTTGTCTTCGCTTCAGGCTCCCGAGGGGCAGCGCTGATATAGAGAACCAAACCCTCGTGGATCGAGGTCCCCAAACCCAATGCCCCCCAAGAGGGGCCCAAGAAAGCCCCAAATGCCTCCAGAATGACCCCATGATGCGAAAAATGAGGAGGACTGATGGAGGGAGAGAGGGCGAGGAGGTGTGACGAGAAGCCTGATGATGCTGATGATGCTAATGATTGTGATGGTAATGATGATGATGAAGACGAAGACGAAGGCGAAGACGAGGACCAAGACGAACACGAAGACGATCATGATTATGATGATGCTGACGATGACGATGATACTGATGGTGATACCGATTCTGATTATGATAGTGGTAGTTGTGATGGTGATAATGATGATTGTGACTATGCTGCTGTTAATCATGGTAACGATGGCGATGGCGATGGCAAAGGCGATGATGGTGGTGATGATAATAATAATAATGATAATGATGATGATGATGATGATGATGATGATGATGATGATGATGATGATGATGATGATGGTGCTGATGAGGATGGTAATGGTGGTGGTGATGATGATTATGATGATGACGCTGTTGTGACGATGCTGATGATGGTGATGGCGATGGTGGCGATGATGCTGATGAGGAGGATGAGGATGGCGACGACGACCACGACCATGATCGACCTTGATCACGATGCTGATCATGGTGATGAAGACGACCACTGTGTTGATTCTGCTAATGGTGATGACGACGATGACGATGATGACGGCGGTGGTGATGATGAGGGCGGGATGGACTAGAGAGGGGAAGGATCAGGATGAGGAGCAGGCGGAGAAAAGGCGAAAGAGGGAGGGGAGTAGCGAAACACGCGTCGAGAACCGCAGGCGGCGACCGACCGAGCCGGCCAACGATCGGGGAGACGTCAGACCCGGGCCTCGGGGGACTCGGGTTGGCTCGACGGGGCCATCACGAAACTGACGAGACGCAACACGAGATGTGACGCGAACTCCCTCCCTTTCCCCTCCTCCTCCTCCTCCTCCTCCTCCTCCTCCTCCTCCTCCTCCTCCCTTTCCCCTCCTCCCTCCCTTTCCTCTCCTCCTCCTCCCGCTCCCCCCCGTCTCCTCCTTCTCCTCCTCCTCCTCCTCCTCTCCTCCTCCTCCTCCTCCTCCTCCTCCTCCTCCTCCTCCTCCTCCTCCTCCTCCCCTTTCCCCTCCTCCCCCCCCTCCTCCTCCTCCTCCCCCTTTCCCCGTCCTCCCCCTCCTTTCCCCTCCACGGACGCTGGACCGTCAAAACCTGGGAAACGCGCTCGCCCAGACGCGCCAGCAGGCCCGAGGGCGGGCGCGGCCCCGCGCCCATCGCCCCCCCCCCCCGGGGGCGAGGAGGGCCTCGGCCCCGGCGAGGTCGGTGAGCCAGTGCGCAAAGTAGAAGCTGATGTCCGCCTCCGACGCCCCGCCGAGGGTGATCATCTCCTGCCCCACACGAGGAGGAGGAGGAGCGAGGAGCGAGAAGCGAGGAGGAGGAGCGAGGAGCAAGGAGGAGGAGCGAGGAGCGAGGAGGAGGAGCGAGGAGGAGGAGGAGGAGGAGGAGGAGGAGGAGGAGGAGGAGGAGGAGGAGGAGCGAGCGAGGAGGAGGCGGAGGAGGATGAGGAGGAGCGAGCGAGGAGGAGGAGCGAGCGAGGAGGAGGAGGAGCGAGGAGGAGCGAGGAGGAGGAGGGGGGCGGCTGCGCCCGCCGAGCCGCCCCGGGGCGCGCGCGCCAGAGAAGGGCCCACGGGATCCTCGAGGGCCGCCAGCCCGCCGTCCCGGATGCGGAGCTCTGGCACCGGGC
>CAUYUJ010003769.1:523294-579417 GCA_963575745.1 Prorocentrum cordatum
ATCGTGAAGACCCTTTGATTTCTTATGGATTCAGAAAAACTAAAATTAAACCAAACAAGCAACAAACTCTTACGAATACTCTAGAATCCCCAAGAACCGCCAACAGTGACGAAGAATGTCTCGGAACCCAGGAATCCGGCCATAAGTGATGCGAGGGAGTTGCACATTGAGCTCATGCACCTCAATCCCTGGCATCGACCTCCCAAAGACCTAACCGAACTCAACGGCCACACAATACACGTTGGCAAACTACTACTGCTACTACTGCTACTGCTACTACTACTACTACTACTACTACTACTACTACTACTACTACGACTACGACTACGACTACGACTACGACTACGACAACAACTACTACTACTACTACTACTACTACTACTCCGACTACTACTACGGCTACTACTTCTACTGTTACTACTACTACTACTACTACTACTACTACTACTACTACTACTACTAGTGCTACTGCGAGTCAGGCTCGTGGAAATTATACGAGCGGCAAGAAAACAACTACCAAACTTACAACAACATAATTACCCGGTCTAGTGTTAGTACGACCCATGAAACTAGTCGGTTTCACGATCCGAAGCTGTAGCAGAAGTGGTACCAATACAAAAGATAGGTATACCCATGTGCATGCGAGTCGCCGTAGTCGTAAGCCAGCTACTACTGCTACTCGTACACCGACTAAGCCTACTACTACTACTACTACCACCACTACTACTACTACTCGTGGTAGCAGCAGCACTGGTACTACTAGATCGAAAAACAACCAGCAACAGTACGAGAAGAAGTAGTGCCAATAGTACTCGTTAAAATACGACCTCCTGTCCTCAACGGGAGATACATCGGGCGGTGTACTGCGCGGGTACTAGTGCGAGTGCGAGACTAGTGCCGCGACTACTACTACGACTATTACGACTACGACTACGACTACGACTACGACTACGACTACGACTGCGACGACGACTACTACTACAACTACTACCACTACTACTACTACTACTACTACTACTACTACTACTACTACTACGACGACTTTTACGACTACTACTACTACTACAACTACTACTACTACCACTTCTACGACTACTACTACTACTACTGCTACAAGCAATAGTCCTGCTGCTACTACTAACACTGCTGGTACTACTACGACTACTACTACTACTACTACTACTACTACGACGACGACGACTACTACTACTACCACGACTACTACCATTACTAATACGAAAACAACAACAACAACTACTACTACTACTACTACGACTACTACGACTACAACTACTACTACTACTACTACGTTTATGACTACTACTCTACTACTACCACTACCAACACCACCACTACTACTACTACTACTACTACTACTACTACTACTACTACTACTACTACTATTGCTACTACTACTACTACTACTACTATCACGACTTCCACTACTATTACTTCTCACGGCTACGACTACTACTTTTACAACTACGACTACGACTACGACTACGACTACGACGGCGACTACTACTACTACTACTACTACTACTACTACTCCTACTACTACTACTACTACTACCACTAGTACTACTACTTCTGCAACTACGAAGATGTCCACCACTACTCCTACTCTACGACTGCTGAAAAAAAAAAAAAAAAAAAAAAAAAAAAAAAAAAAAAAAAAAAAAACTACAACTAGTACTCCTCCTCCTAATCCGAATAACTACTACAACTACAACAACAACTACTACTACAACAACAACTACTACTACTCCGAGTATTACTACTACAACAACAACTAGTACTACAGCTACTAGTACTACTACTGTTATTGATACCACTCCTACTACTACTACTACGACGACGACTACTAGTACTACTACGACGGTTTCTTCCACTACTCTTACTCTACGACGACAAAAACTACAACTACTACTACTCCTCCTCCTACTCCGGCTAAGACGATTACTACTACTACTACTACTACTACGACTACTACTACTACTACTACTACTACCACAGCTACTAGTACTGTTATGACTATCACTACCACTACCACTACCACTACTACTACTACTACTACTACTACTACTACCTCTACTGCTACTACTACTACTACTCCCCCTACTACGACTACGACTACGACTACGACTACGACTACGACTACGACTACGACTACGACTACGACTACGACTACGACTACTACTACTACTACGACTACTACGACTACTACGACTACTACGACTACTACGACTACTACGACTACTACGACTACTACGACTACTACGACTACTACTACTACCACCACCACCACACCACCACCACCACACCACCACCACCACCACCACCACCACCACCACCACCACCACCACCACCACCACCACCACTACTACTACTACTACTACTACTACTACTACTACTACTACTACTACTACTACTACTACTACTACTACACTACTACTACAATTACTACTACTACTACTACTACTACTACTACTACTACTACTACTACTACTACTACTACTACCACTATTTCTATTACTACTACTACTATTACTACTACCACCCTAAGCTACTACCCGCGCTACCAACCATATTAATGATATCAATACTAAGAATACAAATCTGCAAAAGTCTGTAAGAATCTTCAGATTCCGTGGGGGTCCCCATCGGGGTCCGTCGGAAAAATTGGGAATGCAAAAAAAATCCTCAGGAATGCTTGGGAATACCATTTGGAACGGCGAAAAAGCTCAGAACCCGTTCCCATCGGGCTCCGTTTTCCCTACTGCGTATGTTTGCGAGGTTCCTCCGCGTGCTCTTCGGAGGCTTGCGCTTCCTCGATGGGGGCCCGGGTCCCGCCTCCTCGCTCTCCCTCCGCCCCCCTCCCCTCCGAGGGGCACCACTGGGGGGTGGGTGGGTGAAGGGGCCCAAGGACACACAAATAAATACACACAAATAAACATATGATTTTCCAATATTTTCTGGGTTTCCGTCTTCCCCCCCACTTCCCATATTTCTCATATTTTCTGGGGAATAGACGATTAATTGTGTCAGTGTGTTTCTTTTCCTCCTGAGTGGGTCCGGCCAAAGGGGGAGGCTTCGAGCCGGAATCGGCGGAACCACGCCGGCAGATCGGAGACAGGCTCCAGAGGGCAGACTGCACGCTCCTGCCGAGGGGCAACGTGACGGGGGGGCGGTCCGCCTCAGGGGGGGAGACAAGAGGGGAACGAAAAATGACATAAGCATGAAAACTCGGAGGTCCGCGCGGATTTCTTGGATCCGCGCTGGACCCCCCTCCCTGGCGCGCGGAGCGCGCCGGAGGCGGCGCCAGAGGCGCCGCCAAGGGGCCCCAGCGCCGATCCAAGAATCCGCGCTGACCTCAAGGTTTTTACGCTGACGTCATTGTCAGGAGAGCCCAGAATCGAATCGACATGTCGAATCGGAGATCGACATGCGTCAGATCGGCGGAAATCGGCAGCCACGTCGTGAGAAGTCGAACGGGCGGGAATTGGCAGTCTGGTATACCTTCGTTGGGAAATCGAAGCCCACATCGGAATGCGAAATCGGATCCAAATCGGAATCGGAAGCAGCCGAAGTCGAATCGGATCGAGTCGGAGGAATCGAAACGCGCCCTGCACTTCTCGTTCGCCTGGACGTCGAGCTGTTCGGTGGCAACTCATGGGAGCCTCCCATACCATCTTGTCGGCTCTTGCGAATCGACGCTAATCGACTCTAGTCGACGCTAATCGACGCTAAATCGACGCTAACCGACGCTAGCTGACGCTAAATCGGCGTTCTCTCATCGACCCCCAGACGCTAATCGACGCTAACCGACGCTAAAGACGGAACTGAAAGGGTACACCAGGCTTCCATGACTTGCTACCGAAGAGTTGGAAACGGTGGAATATCGCGGCATATCGGCGACAGGCGCCAAGGGGCAGAGTCTTAAAGGGGCGAGACGGGCCTGCGGGCCGCCAGCGGCCAAGCACGTGCGATCTCGGGCGTGGATACACTTCCCCCCCCCCACTTAACCTTAGCTCCAACCCCCCCTGTTTCTCTCGTCGGGGGCTAAATTCATCATCATCAGCATCATCATCATCATCATCATCAGCATCATCATCACCATCACCATCATCATCATCATCATCAGCATCATCATCACCTTCATCATCATCATCAGCATCATCGTCGAAAGTGAGCCTGGTAGCTCAAATATGGCACATAGCCTGGCAAATTGCGTCCATCGCTCTGCTGTGAAGGTACAGTATGAGGGGTGGACGGATAAGATAGGATAAGATCGATGTAGTGATCTTTCCAGCACACAGCGAACGCTCGCGGTGTCCGGGCAAATAGGGCGCGCGTGCCTTGGGCCAAAGGCAACGGCGCGCGCGAGCTATGCTCCCGATACTATAACATATCCCAAAGACCTACCCTTAAAGTCGGGAGGGGAGGAGACGGAGAGCATAGTCGCACGCAACGGTCGCGCGCACGACTGCTTGCAAAAAAGGAAAACAGTGCGTACAGTCTGGCCTAACACCAGACTGCAAGGCGAGTTTCCTCGCAAAGCATTTCACGCAAATACAAGACAGCCCCTTCAAACAATGAAGGGCTATCGGCTTAGCTAGAGGTAAGCCAAACAGGCCATACCTCACCAAGCAAATGTGTATTAAGGCAAAGAGCCTGAGTTGTACGAAGACGGCTCGTTGCCAGGCGTGAAATATAAGGCTCGTTTCCGAGCAACTAGGAGGGGCGCCTTTATAGTAGGCGCCCGTGCAGGCAAATTGGACCGCTAGGGCAACAAGGACAGACTAAAATTGATTAGACTTAGGTTTGTCTCTGTCCTCGGGACCCCGAAAGGGAACAACTTGCTTCACGTCATACTTAAATGACTGAGTGCCTGACATCACTTCCAGAAGCAGCTCCCGATCGATGCTTCCCTTTGTATGCCCATCTGCGGTCATATCCTAGTATCACACCATTGCACATTATGTACTATACCTATATCCATGAGCTCACGTATCCAGCTGATATGTCCAAGCAGAGTCCGTTCTGTAGGTATCTTGAGATCCCTGCTTGATAAAGATTTGTAGACGGACTCGGCGTCTATGGTAAGAGAGACTTTGATGGCTAGGCCTCCAACTTCACGCATGTCTCGTAGTTGTCGCGGAGTAATGAGCGTAGGGTAACACTCATCAAGGTTATGTGCAGCTGCAAGTGCCTCCGCAACATAACTGGACCTCACCTGAAATCGGTGTGATTTGCATAGTCCGTCACAGAGGTGAACGACGGACTTGCCTTGAGGCGAGTTTCCTCGCCGTAGTACATTGGCCCCGCGTATGCCGTAGCCCTTGGTCTCGTCATCCTCCTCCCCGGTAATGTTCCGACACCCCGAATCGCTATGGATGTCAACTTCATTCGTCGGCTTCATCCGAGGGAAGGTGATACGTTTCGGGCTGCTGATCAGCTTTCGCGTCACAGCATTCAGACGTCTGACTTGCAGATTGGTGGGCTCTTGAATTTTCTGAAGAGAGACCACGTGTACCATGAGCCAGATTTGGGTAAGAAGGGCATAGGCGAGGGCTCCTCGCAGGCTGACGAACATGTCGGTAATAAGTTTCGTGGCTTTGGCATCGGCCGCCGCTCCTGTAAGTTCTGGGTGTGTGATAGGACGTAGTTGTTTGATGTACTCGTCCTGGTCCATGATCACATCTCCTTGGTCATTCTTAGTGTAGCGAACGGCGCAGTTCGTATATGTGTGCTTGTTCAGCTTGCATTTGCCAAACACCTTTTCGACACGTTGTACATAGTCGTCTATATTTTACTCTAGACCTGTCATGCTAATATCATCGACATGTTTTGCCGTCAGAAGGTCTTGGCTGAATTCAAATTCAGGATCGTACCTGGTCGGTGTAAGTCCTATAGCTCGTGTGGTCGTACGAAGTTTGAGAGAGAACGCTCTTGGAGCGTCTTTTGTACCCGTTCCTGGTTTGAAACATCTAAGACAGCGTCGGCTTTCGTCGTAAGATGAGAAGCCGGGTAATGTACGAAGTACCTGAGCACTTCCTGGTGGAAGAGTAAAGCAAACCATGCAAGTTTCCTCGCCGGTGGCATGGGCAAGTTCCTCATAGGTCAAACCCTTGAGGAACGCCTTATCGATGAAGATGGATGCTAAGATCCACTCTGGATGGCATGCCGCTTCACTTGCCAGGAGTCGTTGGGACTGCCTTCGGGCGGTTCCCGAGAATGTTTCCACATCAGAAGCCTCAATATCCATAAATCCACGAAGGACCAGTCTGAGACGAATGGTTTTAACGTTCTCGGTGCCCATCTTTACAAACTTCCACTTGTATACATATCTGGATGTCATGATGTTGGAAGTTTTGGATAAATCATACATCTCAAAGCATCGATTATCAATCCAGATTTTGAGCTCAGTATACAAAGCTTCACTAACCTCCTTTGGATGTGCTGCTATGTCGGCTTTGGTCAGTAGATCATCTTCTTTGACAGCCACAGCACGTTTAGCAGCAGAGGATACATATACTCTCACCGTTGCGACCATATCGGTATCGAGCTGTGCAAGTTGAGTCTGATCCAACACTATTTTTGACATTTCCGATGTAAAACATAATTCAACGTAAGGACCATATTCATCACTGTCAAGGGAGTAGCTCTCGTCGGTTGTGGTTGAACAAAGAGAGACTAGACAGGATTCACTTGATTTCGGCTCGTCTCCGAGCATATCTGATGATATAATATCATCTTCGTCCACAAATGCTGAAACCAAAACACATTGGTCGGGCAGCATAGTTGTTGGGACGCAATAAAGATAATCATCAGTAATCGTCGTAGGATGAAGGTCCATACGTAGCTCGTCGTACCACTCTTCCAGCATCATAGCTTCGATATTGTGTTCCTCATTTTCCTCATAGATTGTCGACAGACGGCCTTCACTCGGCGATGAAGCATCTGGTGTGTCTGGAGAAGGCCTGTTTCCAGGCGACTCGTGTTCTCCAGACGTGTTGCTTGGATGCTGATATTTAGCCAAATCGTCGTGAAATCCTAAGGAAGGGACACGTGAAGTCAAGCATTGAATAAGTCTGGAGTGAGTGCTACCAGTGATCTGAGAAATGTTTAAGCCGGTGCCCACACATTCGTAATAGTGGAACGCCGGGCTGATGTCGTTGTCATAGTGGATCAGCGTAGACCCGGTGGCGTACTTTACTGCAGGTAGGCTTGACACACTCTTAGCCAATCGAACTGCTACTACATGTTCTACTCGGAAGTAATTTCGTACGAGATACTGTAGTGCTAAGTGTACGCGCGGGTGAAACTTGCTGTCGTCTGACAGATTAAGGTTTCCCTTGTAATCGGGGATATAACCGAAAACTTTGGCAGGTTTCCCTGCGCTGAGGTGTGCCACATAAGCAAGGACGGTTTGCATGGCCATATTATCCATGCCAAGTTCCCGTGTGAGGAGACATTCGATGTATAGTGTGTGACGGACATCAGGATACATCACAATTACCTCACGAGATCCTGCCTTGACAACAATATGTCCTCTTTCAGGCACATTTCGGATCACCGGGAATGGGCCATTCCAGCCTCCACGGTCGTCCTTGGCGGCAGTAGGTCGGTGGTAATCGACCAAATCCCCTGATGAGTAGAGGCGAGCACCATCAAGAGTCGTCTTAGCCCTAAGAGCCCGATTTGTCTTGGCCACAGCAATAGCCTGAGTCATGGCTTCTAGGCTGACTTCCCTTACACGACGTTCTCGTTCGTGTCCTGAAGTCTCGGGTCCCTTGGAGAAGTCAAGGGTATCGAGATCAGGGAGGAAAGAAGGCTGACGTCCTGTGCGTGCCTGATACGGCGATACTCCGTTATAAAACGCAAACGCATTAGTAACGAAGATGCCTTCCGCCAGTACTCTAGTGAATACAACAGGGATGTTGTGTCTATTCAATTCTTCCTCAATCATGTAAAGGACGCCTCTAAGAATGCCGTTTCGTGACTCAATTGAAGTCGCGTGTTGGCCAGGTGCTCGGATACGAAGTTCCGTGCCCTTATTGGCCATCATGGTTTTAGCGGCATCGTTATTCAGGGCGCCTTCTCCGTCTGAGTATAAAACTTTGAAGGGTCCGTGATAGGCAATCCAGCAGTTGTGGTAGGCGTCGATGATAGTGTCACGTTCTCTGTCGGAAATTTCTAGGCCTGCTGCCAGGCGAATAGAACGATCCATAATATGAAATATGGTCCGTTTCTTGTAAAACATGAGGTCCATTTCCCCTTCATCGAGCCAGTTACCAGGAAGGCTCACCGATGGTAGTGTTGAGTTCCCTGGACGTTCCCATGCTCTGCATTCCCGACAGGTATCGCAAACTTCCTTGATCATGTTCAGTCGAACGCTATCAAGCCCCACCTTTTCGAGGATTAGCCTCATCTTTGGCTCCTTCGCATGATACCATCGCAGATGCAGTTTTCGGAGTTCCTTTTTCACGACATGAGGTTCGTGACTACGGAGACTCTGTAGACTGTGTTGGATGTCGAATCTCGTCCAGTCGGGTGGTCGTGGAGCCCCAGAGCCGGTGGAGGCAAGAGGGTTCCTTGTAGCTCTCCGTAGTTGGTCCCCTGTGTTAACTGCGTTTGGAGGTGGTGGTGCGCCTTGTAGACGGCCGCGGCGGGCCGCTACCTGTGGCACTTCGCTAGAAGACGCAGAAGGCGTGTTTCCACGCTCGGGGGCGTCTCGTAGCATGTCGTAGCTGCTGGCACCAGATGTCGGATCGACGTTGCCGAAGGATCGTGGTCGTGGTGGCCTGGCGTGTGCGCCTTGACGGCCACCTGAAGCTGAAGCTTGGCCTTCACCAGGTTTAGGTAAGGGTTTCCACCAAGCTGGCACGGTTTTGCCTTCGGGGTCGCGGTCGTCTGGTAGTTTAAATGGTTCAGCAAAACGACATTTACCAGGTTCGGTATCGAGGTGGTTCTTAACACCCTTGCTTCTCGTAAGATCCCTCTGACATGCTGGACATGGCCAATATACAGAGATGGAACCATGATATTTACACTGCGTAGGGTCTCTGTTATGGCTCGGACTGCATTGTCGATGCATGCCGGGCAAGTAGCCACTTTTTGGGATGATACGATCACCGATGCGTCTCATACCTTCGCCTGGTTCAGCTTGATCGGGAAGGTCTGTAGGATGAGCATGTGCGGTACTTATAGGCGCGTTTCCGCGCGTGGTGTCAATGGCTTTCGCCAGATATACAGCTTCCACGAAGGCAGACTGCAGTCGTCGGGTGTATTTTTGTGCCAGTGAAAGCTCGGTATTGCACGGTTGTGCGTGCACATGCTGACCGTTACACTTGAGTCGCTCAAAAGGTTTAAGAATTGTCTCGTCGTTGCTGGTGATATTTGTCGGCTTCTTAATATAGTCACCAGTCGTGTCTTTAAGTCCCGTAGCGCATTGGTCAATGCGCACGGTTGTAATGTGTGGTCGGTTGGCAAGCTTCTTCCATGGAGAAATGTCATCTACCCATGTTCCTGTAGGTTGTTCGCGTATAAACCACCTCCGAGCGTCATCTTGGGTTACAGCAATTTTACCACAGTAAGTTATGTGTGGTAAGTCTTCTTTATGGTGCTGTTCCCAAGTGTTGTAGTTGACTTTGTAGTTGTAGTAGGATGGTGGTCCTGTGGTGCGGCAGCTGGGTTGCAGTATAGCAACTCGTACGTAGCATATAGCAAAGTAATGATCTATAACCTGCTGCACCGAGGGGTCTCCCAGGTCGACGCATGTAGTCTTGTCCAGGTTGCCGCCCGAGGAAAGCCCCCTTGAGAAGGCAAGCTCTGAGATACCACCCTCACCGCCACAAAGCTCCAACATATCCACGCAGTTGTTATGACCATAGCATAGTGTAGCAACTATGCTGTATATGCTAGCGTGTGTGTCGGGCATAGATGTGGGGAGGGTAAGGAACAGGTCATCGTCCTCGTCGGAGCTTATCAGCTCAACAGGGACGTCAGTACTCCAGGTTGCCATAAGATCCTGTCCGAGTCCTGACAAGTCGTCGCCGCAATCATCGTTTCCGTCTTCAACGTGCTTTTTAATGCGGCGAGGCTTGATGCCTGCTTCCTTTTCGGCTTTGAGCCTCTCCTTCTGCTTTATACGCGATTCAGTGGGTAAAGCTTGCTCGTCTTGTTCGTCGGTCTGTGTACTCACTGTCGTGGTTGAATGGGTACATGCGTCAATCGCCAGAGTCGGGAAGGGGGAGAGAACAGTCATCTATGATGACGCGTCGATGTTTCTGTGGTGATTGAGTCGGCTCGTTTCCGAGCAAGACCGGTTCCTCGGGTTGCCAATACAACCGAGTACTGATGTTGGCAACCCCTGCAGGTAATGGTGCATGCCAATCATATCCTGTTGGTTGATCGGTAACTGAGATACCTTGAATAACCGCATTGGTATCCAGGTTGATTGTTACACGCTGGATGACTTCAGACCATTCTGGTCCTCCCTTATTAGTCGTCACGTAGTGACGGGTGTTGTGGTCTGTACGTGTATACGTATTTAAGTATACAGGCACGTTTCCGTGCGTGGTGGTGCTCCCCAGGATGTTGTCATTCAAGTGACGGATGAGTGTAGTGCGTGTCTGAGCTCGCCATTCAGCATGCCGTACTGTATGGCCGTACCAATCCAACACATGTTGTGGTATTGCCTGCGCACAGGTACATGCCCACAGCTTCGAGCTGATCGGTATTGATGATGTTACCTGCATATAGGTACCGCTTGGTGTACTGTCTTGCATATTGAACCGAATACCGAAATGACACAAACGCATCCGTATTACTGACAACTTTAGATCTTCCAGGGTGTCACGTACTGGAGATAACTTCCAAACATATCCAGGGGGGCCAAATATTATGATCTTCATGCGGAGTTTCTTGGCTTTTATCAACAGGTTCTGGATACGTGACCAATGTGGGGCCACTCTCTTTCCTGGAGTTCTTACGTACCAGTCACTCGGAGTACTGATCCATATGAGAGTGTAATCTCCACTGATCACCGCACCTAGGTAGTTTGTGCCCACGCTTGTCATAAGTTCGTTGTGGGAAATACGATCACAAATATAACCTCGTGTGCGGAGGTCGGCACATGCCTCCCTCGTATCTTCAATGACAAAAGCCCTTTTACTAAGGCAGGTTACCCCGCTGTCCTTGTTACCCCCCGGCTTTTCAGCCAACAGGCAAGACGACGAGGGGGCGACGTCGCCCTGCCATCTTCAAGATGAAGAAGATGTGCCTACAATATCTGCCAGCATCTGGGCTTCCCTCAGATGCTGGAGCTCAGCACTGCAGCGCGCCGTGGCCTCAGAGGCGGATTGCTCCGCAAATGCTGTCAGCATCGATGGATTATCCATCAGCTGTTTCAGCGCGCCTTTGGACCTAGCGTCGCTGACCGTATGCAATTCACGATTAGTGTATCCCATCACTATCTTACGGCGGGACTGTACAGCGTCCATGGGTACACTACCACCATGCAGGGCCAGTGTCCTGGCAACAAAACAATCGAACGTCTCGAGATCGTCGATGTTGTCGCCTCGCATGGTGGCCTCGGCGAGCGTCTCCATCAACCCCTGGGGCAGGTTTCCCTGCAATTGCTTGCGCTCCTGCGCCGGGGTCGGCTCGCCTGTCAGCACTGTCTGGAAGGACGTGCTGCTTGAGCTCGAGGCGGTTTGCCCCGCAGCTCCAAAACAATCGCACCTGATCGACAGATGCCCTGACGGCAACTTTGTCGTCGGCATGATTTTGGAGCCTTCTGGGAGCTCCACTTTGACCTGCCCCTTACTTGGGAATATCAGCTTCTCCTGGCCTCGTTCAAGCACGATGATCGTGCGTTTGTCCTGCATACTATCGAGGCCTAGGATGGCCGGCAGGTCCTTGCCACAGCCTGACACAATGTTCGTCTTGTATGAATCGAGTTGGGCCGACCCCTGGTACTCGCAGGCAATACTGAAAGTGCCTACGGTATCCGCTGGGGCCGACCCTTCCCCCACTCCGTTGATATTCAAACGAGTGCGGGGCTCGAACGTACAAGTACGGCCATGTGCCTCGGCAGCCTGGACGAACTTGCGGCTCGTGTTCTCGCCCATGACATTGATCTTCGAACCGACATCGATGAGTATGGAATTTCCACCATCATCCAAGAACGTCTTACTCGGCTGCTTGATGTGCACAGTTTCTGAAGTGTCGGCTGTGTCGGTAAGCGGGTTTCCCCGCGGCACAGTCGTACTCCCTGACGGGTTACCCCGCGTGACACTGGCATGCGACTCGCTCTCGGCCATGTGTGCCAGGTCGATGTACTGGAAGTACGACACGTGCTGGGCGTGATCGCCACGCTCCTCCCGCCAGTTGGCATACTCATCATGTATGCTCTTATACTGCTCGCGGGTCGTGCGCCTTATCAGCGTCAGGTACGAGTGAAGGGCGATGTCTTGCAGCCCCTCGTTCGTGATGTGATCCCGGTACTTCAGCCGCTCCTCGAACTCCTCGTTCGTCGCTGTGATGTTGACGGCCCTGGCTGCTGTTGCTGCTGACGCCACTGAGGATTCTGATAAGTCTAGCGACGGACTATCAGTTTCAGGATTGTTGGCATCCAGCATAAATGTTGTGTGCGTATTATCCATCTGATTCTGGAAATGTCGTACACGCAATTCACGCAGCTGATCAGGGCCCAGTGACATCTCAGCCTCGCCTCCACTCTGGAGAGACATCTGAGGAGTATCATGCAGGTTTCCCTGCTGAGGCGCCGTCATCGGGATAAGCTGATCAAAATATCCCGTTTCCATAGGCGGCCTTACCTCTTCAGGCAGGTATCCCTGCTGTTGTGACTGGGCTGTCTGCATAGCTAGCATCCTAGACGTCATCTCCTCCACCGTGCTCCTCAGTTCCCGCAGCTCTCTCGCTGATTGCTCAGGAGTCTGACTAAAGGAGCCGGTCCATGGGAAGGATGATGCTATAATGCCAGGTGCTCGACAGATAGCACATGGTGGCTGCTGGGGATCTCCTTCACGCTGGTTTGTAACGTGGCCCACCACATTAGAATTCCAGCATCCCTCGTGGAACAAGTGGTTGCACCTCAGGCGGTAAACACTGTCCCTGGGCTGCAATTCTTCGAGGCATACTGCACAGGTATCTTCCATCCCAGTAAAGACCTCTACGTCTGCTGCCCTGGGATATACCCGCCGCTGCCTCTCCAGTACCGTCTCGGAGGGCATGAAGGCTGATGGGGGAGTCCCCGTTGGGTTCAGCACCTCCTGCACTTCAACATTTGGCATGGAAGTGGTAGGAGTCACGGCGGGCGAGTTTCCTCGCAAAGGTGAGCCCCTGTTCCTCACCACATCAAGTGCAGCTGCACGTGACTGATCCCGTACACTTTGCACCGTCTGCCTTCTCCTGAAGCATGCCTGTTGAGTGTGGTGCGTCTGCCTGATGTAGTCAGGCACGCCCCTACTGCCAGACGGCATTGAATGGGCAGTGGGCTGGACAACCACCTCTGGTGATGTCGGTGAAGGCATGAAGGCCATGTGCGGGCACATGGAATGGTCACTGCAGCGCACATTAGTGAGGTTATGCATCTGATCCGCCAATTCACGAACAAATTTGTTCGGAACCCTTGACCCATCAGGGTATAATGGCGGGTTCATCTGCGCTGGTGGTGGCCTCTGGCCCTGAGACATGCTCGGATGGGCATTGAACGCCGGGATAAAGGCTCGTTGCCGAGCAGGATCCCGTGGGTTGGGACCCTCAGGCTCCCAGGACCAGGCTGGCCTCCACCTCTGCCCACTTGGGTGAGGCAGATTATGGCTCTGCACCTGCTGCACCGCGGCCGCCACTCTTGAGCGATAGTCGTCAGGTACACCCGCCCTGTGGTGGCTTGGTGTGCCAGGCAGGTTTCCCTGCTGACTCGTTGGCGTGCCGGGCGGCATCATGTTGAGGAGGGCTGTGCTGTGTTCAGCCCTAGCCGCAGCTATCCTCTCCATGAGAGTGCCGTTTGTGGCAGGGCGGACAGGTGTCCCGAATGGGGATTGTGCCGGTGGTGTGCCCAATGGAGTCATGCCCCTTGGAGTGTGCATGCTCTGAGTAGGGCTTCCATGCATTGGCTCAAACCGAGCAGGTCCGCTTGTAGGCAGGTTTCCCTGCATGGCCTGACGATTTCTCGTAGCCGTAGCGGACATTGCTCCCTGGCCTGCGGCCCAGGGGTCCTGCTGGTATAGCCTGTCCGCCAGCTGTTCTACCTGGTCAGGGTTCAGCGCGGCTGCGATCTGATCCAGGTCCGAGGTACTGATGGCCTGCCAAGACACGGCACTAGGCCCTTGGCTTGGGGCACGGCTTGGAGCCGCGCTCCCGGCCTCACTCTCGGTAATCATGAAGATCCGATAGATCTCAGGCTGGTTTCCCAGCTTGGTAGGGCTGTAGTGGTCCCCAACTTCCCTGTGGAGGTAACCCATAGGGGGGTCAACGCCCCCTTGGTCTCGGGACCACTGGTACTTAACGCTAGCAGCGCCAACGTCAGCCCACCTGTCAGGAGCAGACATCGTTGCGACAGAGACTCGCGCATGGCGGCTCCCCAGATACTCTGGATTACGCCAGTGCCTTCCTGTGGACAGGTCCTCTACATGAGAGATATAATACGGTTCAATGATGCCGTTATCTCCCTCGGACAAGAGGACTCCGTTATCGGACCAACAGAACTTCATACCATCTTGTATGGCCTTACGCCAATCTACGAAGATGATGATGTCTGAGTCTGGGTCCCACCCACTGTTCACGGCACGGCGGCGAACTGTCGGCACGAAATGAATGTGCGACCGGCCCGTCCCCTTTTTCTTCGTGTTATGCTCAGGTCTACAGGACAGGCCGTGCCACATAATCCCTTCGAAGGCGTGCCATCGAGTGCCATGCATAGCAACATCGGGGCATGGGGCCGGTCTCCCGGCAGGTTGGTCGCACAGCACAATGTAGCTGTACAGCGACCATGGAGCTTTCAATTCCCATGAATGCCCCTGAGAGGCGCGGACGAAGATAGCGGGCTCTCCGGGGTCCCGCATCAACACCTTGAACTGTAGGCGCTGTTTTTCTTCTCCGTCTGGTTCACGAACAGGAACAACTTCCATCATGATGGCTGCTAGTTGGTCAACCGAGCGCCTACATAGATGCTCATTGATGACCTTGGCCTCGTCATATCTTGGATTATACCCAGTGTGTCTTGATTGACCTGTGTTCCACGGGTAACGGTCCACGAGTTCCACTAGGTTAACCCAACCATCATGATCATCGAAAGATTCCAGGCTCCACACAGGATTGTGTTGCCTGCCTGGCGCATGTCTGCATATCCTGCTGAGAGCTTTGCTCAGCTGTTTGAGAATATCATTGGATGTGGGAAGGATTCCAGCTTTCCTGCATTCCTTCATGAATGTCTCATCCACCGAGCGTATCGGTGGGGGCTTCCGAAGCGCAAGTCTATCCCTGATCACATTCGGAGTCCCACTAGTGAAGGACGTGTCACCTGGGTGGTGCAGCTGAACCACTGGCGGGTTTCCCCGCATCGGAACCTCTGTTGCTGAAGAGGCTGCGGCTCCTGGAGAGGAGGAGGAGGCTGCGGCGGCAGCGCCTGGCGGGTTTCCCCGCGGAGATGCGCGACTGGCGCTGCCCCTGATCTTCGGCGCCCAGGTACCCCCCGACATAGCACCTTCATCGGACCTCCTGGAACGGGCCGCCACAGGCGAAGCTGGCGCAGGTGCATACCCACTGCGCTCGAAAGCTGCCGCCTTTTTCGCAATGGAGCTGCTGCGACTAGGCGGGCGTCTTCGTTCCTCCATAGGGTCCTGAGGTTGCTGCTTGGGCTCAGGCGCTTGTGCAGGAGTTGCGCCAATCGGCGGCCTCGGGGTTTCAGTTCGAGGCACCTCCATCTGCACGTCTGGCCCAGGGTCCTGAGGGCTCGTCTTCGGTTTCGGCACCGAGGACGGCTTAGGTGTCGGGGGTTCACTCTTGGCCTTCGAAGTTAGTGGGAGTGGGGGCTTCGGAGCCCTCTTCATGTAGATCTTACTAGAATCCTCCAACATCTTGCGAGTTGCCTCGCGAGTGCGTTCTTCTGCTGTCCGCATACGCTCCTCGTCCTCCGCCACGCGACGATTCACTTCTGCGATCTCTTCCTGTGTCATCGGGATAAGCTGCGGATGGCCCTCTTTATGAGGGGTTTTGCCCCTGTCGGGGCTCAGGCCTTCGTTGTTGCCAACGGGGCATCCTGGCCTGTGGTTCTGGAACGGCTGGGAACAAGGTCCGCATGCTGCGTGAGGCCTATACTGCTTGCGCGCCGCGATAATGTCTCGCAACTGAGTCCGCGCCTCTTGAATTTCAGGGCGGCGGATATTTGTTGCAAGCTGATAGCCTCCGCGGATGGCCTTGCCATCACTGTCCCTATAGGCAGGGTTGCCCTTGCCGAAGGCCGAGTGTTCCCCTTTTCGGCGTCTTGGGTCGTTGTACGGAAGTAGCTGGCCACCTCTCCTGAGAGCGTGTTCTTTTGGGCCAGCCTGCCTCCACTCACGAGGAAGTCGAGCCTGTGGATGTGGCTCTTCTCTGACGCGCGTATGGGAACGAGACCTTCTGGTGTTCTCATCAGAAGAAGCTGCCGAAGCAGCAGGAGCGGCACCCGGTGGAGGTGCCTGAGGAGGCTCCTGTGCGATCCCAGATGGATCGTCCGATGGAGGCAGGTCTCCCTGCTGGGTGGAGCTCGGCGCAAATGGTGCTTGTGCCGATGGTGATGATGATTCAGACTCGTCAGGATCGAAGTCAACCTCTTCCTCACAATTCACGTCCATCATGAGGATGGTGACGTCATCCTCATCTAACCCGCAACCATCGCCTTCTACTTCTTCTGATGTCGAACTACCGATGATGATGGCCATTGGCGTATCTGGTACAGGCAGGTTTCCCTGCATAGCCGGCGTCTGCGCGTCGCTCGGCTGTCCCGGGGCAGGAGGCGCTGTTGTCGGCTCAGGCTCGTTGCCGAGCACAGGCTGCCCAGCAATGTTGCGCATGGCCGTATGGTTTGGCCTCATTCCCACCGCCTGGAGACCCCATCCTGGCGGAGGAAGATCATGGCCGCGCATAGCAATAGCCATTTCTAGAGCATTACGCCATCTACCACGGGAGTATATCAAGTGTCTCTGCACGTCCTGAGGATGCACGCTGTCAACGAGAGTCAGAGCTGCCAACAACAGCTCTGAGCTACCACAAGCATCAGCATCCTGTTCTATCATAATGTCAGCTTCGATATGTTCTTGACTCTCAGGATAACCAGTAATAAGTATCTCATGCATCCTCATGAGGGTCTGCAAAAGGGTGCGTGGTCCATATTCGCCTGGAGCAAGCGAACCAGGAGGTATGAACGGAGTATCTGGTTCGCCTGCAATGAAGGCCTGAACAAATGCCTGAGACTCCATTTCAATTAAGTCTTCAGTGGTCTGGGGATATTCTCCCATCAAAGACGGCTTGTTTCCAGGCGGGATTTCGGGCGGAGGTTCGAGGTTTCGTTGAACCTCGGAAGGCGAAGCCTCTATAGTGGTGTCCTCGTCGTCGTTCTCGTAGGCCATGATGTTGCCTGGGTTCCCGAACGTCCAGTCGAAGAAAGAAAGAGGCTGGTTTCCCAGCGTACCGTGGTCCAAGGGAGTGAGCTCGTTATTGCCCATAACGAACCGGCGGACGTACTCGAGGTAGTACGCGTACAATCCATGACCATACGCCTCGAGCTCGTCGACGTTGTCCATGCCAACAACCCAAGTGAAAAATATCTGCTCCATAGCCTCAAAGTCCTGGAGGCTCAGATACTCAATGGATGGTTCACTTGAGCCAAAATGGACTTCGGTCGACCTGCCCTTTCCATTTCCCTTCACTGGACAATCTCGCACAAGATGATCGGAACTACCACATTCATGGCATTTAAGAACCTGGCCGTCTCTACCTCGCGGGTTTCCCCGCCTACCTTTGCCTTTTCCTGAGGTCTCTCTACGGCCTTTACCACGGCCTTTTCCCCCAAAGAATATCTCATCATGTTGTTCATCTGAGAGCCTCTGGAGAAATGCCGCGATGCCTCGTCCGTTCAACCTCCGACGACCTCGCTTGCCTTTACCCTTTCCTTTAAAACTTCTACGTATCCTCCTTCTAACACGACGCACTGGTTTTCGTGTGAACCTCCTCCACCTTCGTTTAGCCTGTTGTAATAACCAGAACAAATGTTCAGCACGCTGATTGTCGTTATCCATATTCATAATATCTGACCAATCTAAAGCTTCAACACCATCTGATGATATAGTGTCTGTATCGGTGCCGGAGTCGAAATCCTCGTCTCCCAAGTAGGTGGATACACCGTCGGTTAGGGGGTTTGATTCCCCCCATAAAGAACGGTGTGGTTGTGGTTCTCTAGAAGGAGGGCTGGTTGCCCAGCTTGGTTGTGATCGATCCCCTGCTAATAACGCAGTGGATTCACCTGGGTCATCGGCCCATATGCTTGAGGGCCCGTTTCCAGGCTGGGCTTCAGTAGTCAAGGTAGTGTAGAAATTTCCACTACCAGATCCCCTTCCCCTTCCAAACACAGATCCTATGTTACCAGGAGACCGTTCGGATAGGTGGCCTATCGAACGCATCCTCTCCAGCAACTCATCATACTGTTGTTGTGTTCGGGGCATTTGGTGATTGAGTGGCTGTAAGAGTTGCATGGCTCGCTGGTTGCCGACGCCTAAGGCGCGGAATAGGATAGTGGTTAGCAGTTGGAAGTTGGGAAGGTCGAATCCCACCGACTGTGCCTCAAGTCGGGCCATTTCGAATCGGGTAAGGGTGACATCGATTCGTTCCCCGTGAGGCACGTGGAAGTCGATGAGTTGTGTGCCGGAAGTGAGCTGTCGCTCATCTTCCAGGCGTTCGAACTTCATGCTTAGGAGGAACATGATGTAGGTCACTGGGTCTGTGTGGACCCCATCGATGTCAGCACCATAGTTTATAATGTCAGGCGGTACCCTCATGGCGAGTGTCCTCGCTAGGCCACCTAGGCCGCGTTGTATTGCGGCCGCTTGGGCCTGTGGCGTCATACGTCCGCTTGTAACGTTGAGCCATGCGTTGACCTCGTAGATGTACTCACGAAAAGGTACATTACCTTGAGGGTCCCAATATGGGCCATGTGTTTGCCCATCGGTGCTGTTTTCTCCACGACGCATGTGTCCGATTGCTGCCCCCAGCGCGAACCATATAATAGCGAAAACGACTAGCCCGAGAATGTGTAAGAAGGACGGTTATGATGCGCGTTGTCGCGCTGGGGTAGCGCCTTGTCGAGTCTTCGAGGCGCTCTGTCTGGCGGGTCTCCCCGCCCCTGCTTCAAGTATTGCGCTGTTAGCTCGTTGCCGAGCGGTTGGTGGTAACGCAATGATGAAGCGTATATGGTACCAGTCTGGTCGTCTAGACGTCGTACCTCTCGTGTTGCTTCTTGCTCTTGGATAGATCCTCGTAAACGTACTGGGAGTGGTGGCGCAGGGTGGTAGGTGGTCACGAAGATCGTGCCGAAGAATATGAGGCTAAGAAGAGCAAGAGCTGACCACAAGAGAGTGCGGCCAGCTCCGCTACCAAGTCGAAAGTGAGCCTGGTAGCTCAAATATGGCATATAGCCTGGCAAATTGCGTCCATCGCTCTGCTGTGAAGGTACAGTATGAGGGGTGGACGGATAAGATAGGATAAGATCGATGTAATGATCTTTCCAGCACATAGCGAACACTCGCGGTGTCCGCGCAAATAGGGCGCGCGTGCCTTGGGCCAAAGGCAACGGCGCGCGCGAGCTATGCTCCCGATACTATAACATCTCCCAAAGACCTACCCTTAAAGTATCATCATCATCATCATCATCATCATCATCATCATCATCATCATCATCACCTCAGATCTCCAACCCCTGCGTCTCTCGGCGGGAAATTCGCCGGCTCGACGGGCCAGAGGCGTGCTAAGATCTCCGGCAACTGGTTGACAAAATTTCTAGTTTGCGCGCGCGGGGGCGGCCCCTGGGGGTCCCCGGGCGAAAAGTGCCCCTGGGCAAGTCCCGGGAGGGATCCCGGGGTCGGTCCCGGCAGTGTCGGGCCAGAGATGCCGGACCGGGCAATTCTTCGACACCCCTCGGGAGGATCGTGGCCTCCGAGGGGGGTCCGCAATCGACTACCCCCCCTCCTGTCCCAAGAGGCCCCCAAGAGCCCCCCGGAAGGCCCTGGGGGCCCCCGAGACGCCGACAAGGAGCCCAAGAGACTCCCAAGAGGTCCCCAAGAGGCCCCCAAGAGGCCCTAAAGAGGGCTCCAGGGACGGCGGAATGAGCGAAGCGATTCAATGAATTGATCATCCTCATCATCATCATCATCATCATCATCATCATCATCATCATCATCATCATCATCATCATCATCATCATCATCATCATCATCATCATCATCATCATCATCATCATCATCATCATCATCATCATCATCATCATCATCATCATCATCATCATCATCATCATCATCATCATCATCATCATCATCATCATCATCATCATCATCATCATCATCATCATCATCATCATCATCGTCGTCATCGTCATCATCATCATCATCATCATCATCATCAGCACCAGCACCAGCACCAGCATCAGCATCAGCATCATCAGCATCAGCATCATCATCATCATCATCATCATCATCATCATCGTCGTCGTCGTCGTCGTCGTCGTCGTCGTCGTCATAGTCGTCGTCGTCGACGTCGTTATCATCACCATCATCATCATCATCATCATCATCATCACCATCACCTCAGCTCCCCAACCCCTGCGTCTCTCGGCGGGAAATAAACTCGTCCCTCGTTCATTTCCTGCCTGTTACAGCGGAGCGGAGGTGCTCTGCGCGAAGCTGGCCCCCATGACAGCCCAGGGTTGGCAAATATACTATTGCGGGGTGTTGCCAGTGAGAAGATGTATCCACTCGTACCCTCACCAACCTCCAGGCCCTCGCGAAGGTTCGTCAGGCGGCCCCTCATGTTGAGATGCGTGTTCCTAGGCTTCGTTGACTACAACAATGTCTCAGGCGGCCGCCCGTTACGGTTTGCTCAATTTCTGGCGGTGGTGCTCGGGCGCTGTCGGGACGCGAACCAGACAGAAGCACAGAAACATCTGAGGAACGACGAGACAGCGAATACATTGCGCCAGCAATTTTACTACGACATTCGAGCGATCGAGCTTTTCGGCGACGGGGCCAGGCAGATCGAAATTTACGGGGTGGAGAACATACTACTGTTCGAGAAGAGGGAGGAGTTCATTCAAGGGGACGTCGGAGGTATAAGGGTACACTTGTTCCTAAGCATTGCGCGGCACGAGCGAAAGCAAGAGGAATTGGACAAAGGAGGGCCTTACAAATGCACAGCAGTGAAAGACGTCCGTGAGCTTTGCACTGAGAGGTTCGGGAGCAAGCAGTTGGCAACACACTACCTCATGACTGAGGGCGGCTCGCACGAGAAGCAAGTCATCGGGAGAATGTTCTGTCTGTCGAGTCAGTATGAGATATGTGGCTCGAGCTTCTGTTCCATCGACTATGCCGAAAGGCACATGCACAACAGTCTGTTTCGAAAATGTTGTCATTTGGGTCGGGGGCGCACGAATGGCGCGATCCCTCAGCCCAGGTCGGACGAGCGCCCTGCTTGCGTGTATTGGGCCACCGACAACGAGACGGCCTCCGTAAGCATGGTTTGGCGCAGCATCTACAACCGACTCTACACGAACACGTACTTGAGTTTGAGTTGCCAGGTCTCCAAGAGGCCATCGACCACTACGGCGGACTGGCTGGTGCCGAGCGCCCTCAAGAGGGGCCCACAACAGGTGGAGGCAGCATCTTCTCAGGGGGGACAATGGGGCGAGCTGGCAGAGAGCAAGGGCAAGGGCAAGGAAGGGCACGCCAACGCGAAGTTGCTGCGCCAGCTGGAGTCGAGGATTCGCACTCACTGGACTTCGGACCGGGCCTGACGGTGTACGGGCCGAGCGACGCGGACTGGGTGACGGTGCTCAGAACGACAGACGCCGAATACCAAAGGAAGTGGAGGGCAAGGCGAATACTCAAGGACTGGGACGTCCTGAATTGCAATACTCAAGGACTGGGACGTCCTGAGTTGCAGAGCTTTGCGGCACTTCCGAGGTCTTTCAGCGGTTGGCTCGACAAGCATGGCGCGGCACAGGACTCGGTGAGGCGCCTCAAGGAAGCGCCCGACAGGCTCTTGCTCGTTATGAGGAAGAGCGACATGTACATGGCCAGCACATGGATCAAGGAGTGCGCGACGTCCAACACCCAGGACTCCGACATTCGAGGACTACGGTCAAGCTCCTCCTGGGCTCCATCACGCTGGGCGACCCGCGCGCCCCCCAGGCCAAGGTCGCGGAGCATGTGGATGTGTGGGCCACCCTGGCAGACGCGGCGGCCGAGCAGGAGGAAAAGGAGAAGGCCGCCGCACGCGTGATCCGTTCGCCCCTTGACTTTGCGATCGACGATCGAGGCAAGCAGTGCGAGAGCAGCAACAGCAGAGCGGTGCACTGATCAGCCTTCCAAGGCCTCTGGTCTTGAGCAGCAGACCAGGTCGGGCACCGAGGGGCGCGCCTGCAAGACAGATCCAAGCTTGCTGAGCGGGCTTGCGCGGAGTCCAGAGGAGCGTCACCGCCCACGGCGTGCTCCAAGGCAGTGGGAGAGGCCGTGTGTGCCCCCACCGCCCGCTGGGAGGAGGAGGAGGAGGAGGAGGAGGAGGAGGAGGAGGAGGAGGAAGAGGTGGAGGAGGAGGAGGAGGAGCAGGAGGAGGAGGAGGAGGAGCAGGAGGAGCAGGAGGGTGGGCCCCCCTCTTTGCGTCGGAGGCCAAGAGGTACCGATACGGCTGCTCCGCGGACCTCTCCCGAGGTGCGCTCTGCCTGGGTTTTTTCTGGGCGAAGCAAGCGGTGGCGACGAGGGCCTCCCAGGAGTCGGAGAAAAATGCCACACGGGCGCAGGGGTTGCGGTAGGTGTACCTTTTTCCTCCTCTGATCTACTCGGCGTGCCCGTGCCGCGTGGGGGGAGTCATCGAAGCGCTGACCACCGTTCCGCCGCCCTCAGGACCCCCCACTGTTTCCTGCGTTCTGTCCGGTTCCTGGGAGCGTGAGCGCTCCAAAACGTGAAGAGATCGGATGACGAGAACCCAGGCCCAGAGCACATAGCAGTAGTGACACTTGGCGCTCGAGTAGTGAAGACAGACAGACAGACAGACAGACAGACAGACTCCTCCTCCTCCTCACTCCTCCTCCTCTTCCTCCTCCTCACTCCGTGGATCAGGTCGCCGAAAAGATACGTGCTTTCCAACTATCGGGGGTGGGGTTCTAAAGACCCATTGCGATTAACGTTGCCCCTGACCTCCCCGCTCCTCAAGAGGGGAGGGGAAGACCTGGACCGGCGGGGGCCGCATGGCTTCGGAGCACCCGCGGGGTGCCTTCCGAGATGCCGTGGTACGGCGCGTGCTTCCTCCCGCGGCGCCGGCCGGCGGCAAAGATAGGCGACCAGACCCCATCGCGTCGCGGCAACAATCACGACGGGAGGCGGGATCAGGCATACATGCATGTTCATACATACATATATATATATATAAAAATGTGTGTGTGTGTGTGTGTGTGTGTGTGTGTGTGTGTGTATGTTCCGCCTCTGGGGACCCTCGCCAGACCCCATGACTATCAAAAAGGGCCCAGGATGAATGAAAAGCGGGTCCCCAGGAACGGGTCGAGATCCTCCAGGTGTCCACGCTGTGGAAAAACCATGACGTCGGAGGGCTGGACCGTGGGATGTCTTCGCAAGAAAAATTCAAGGCCAGTGAGCCCAACCAGGGGGCCGTTGAAGCCACATCAGGCAAGATGAAGCCCGAGGCCGTTAAGCTGGACTAAGACAAGTTAGTGCATGCGTTGGGCATGCACTGTATTGATGAAGAGCCGCGCCATAGGCTGGTGCATGACTTCTGTGTACAAGCCGGCGGGGCTGTGGAATTAGACGGGTTTATGCTAGACGAGGCCAGATTTCGAACGCGGATCTACTGGTCAGCGCAGATGCTGCATCGAACCTCACAGGAGTTGCATCCCAAACATAAGGCGGAACATGTAGTACTTCGGTGTGGTTGATGTTCATATTTGCTTGTTCATCAAGGGGCTTTCAAAGGATGGTGAGAGGCGGCTGATGGGAGGATGACGCTTGCCTGGAATGTCTTCCGGCTTCAAGGGGGTTCAACGGCTCACGGGGTCCAGGGGAAGAGGCGGAGGGACGATGCATGCCGAACCAACGCTTGCACTTATGGGGCCACAGCGGAGGCGGAAAAGATGAGCGAAACTTGCGGACCGATGTCATTGGGCAGCCGGTTCTGAGGTTCTCGGTTCCGAGTTCTGAGCCGACTGTGGTGGACTGCCCAGTTCCAGGGGAGGTTCCTGGTTCCTTGGTTCCGGGTTCTGGGCCCATGAAGGGGCCCCAGGACACACAAATAAATACACACAAATGCAAATGTTCCAGATGTTTTCGCATATTTTCTGGGTTTCTGTCTACCCCCCCACTTCCCATATTTTCCATATTTTCTGGGGAGTCGACGATTAATTGTGTCTGTGTGTTTTTTTCCCTCCTGAGAGGTTCCTGGTTCCTCGGTTCCAGGTTCTGGGCCCAGTCCGGTGGGCGGCCGGGCTCTCAAGTGTCCACGGCCCCTGTCAAACACCTGAGCCCGCTGAGCACGGCCAGGATCAGAGGGTTGATCCTACTGAGAAGATAATGCATCTCGAAATCGAGGGCAGAGGTGCGCAGAAGAATGCAACCGATGCATTGCACAATAGAAACCATATGCTGTGGAGAAGACTGAACCGAGTAGTAACGGAGTCAGGTATGGAAAGAAAGATAGAGAAAGGGAGAGGTAGCAAGGTACGGAGCGGGGACGCGTATAGAGTGTGAATATACCTATGTGGCGAGACAAAGAACGAATACTTGCTACCGTTTTCCGCAATGAGTTGTTTAACCTGCGCCGTTAAATCATATCACATCGGCAGGACGAAAGAACCAGAGAGGGAGAGAGAGCGGGAGTACAGCACGAGGTGTGTATGCAAATGTATAAAGATCCGTGTGTTCATATCTGTAGTCGCATCTACGATAACTACACACACATAATATATATACATGATATATCGTGTTTATATATATATATATATTTGTTCGATTCTGCACTCTCTCAATATATATATATATATATAAACAAATTACGACCATGTGAAGAAAGATATGAATAGCCTGAATCGAGAAAGCCGCAAGGCGAGAGAGAGAGAGAGAGAGAGGGAGAGGCAGAACACGGAATGGGAAGAGAGAGGGAAACAGAGGAAGAGAGATAGAGAGAAAGCACAACAAAGAGAGAGAGAGAGAGAGAACGAGAAAGAGATAGGGAGAGGGAGATCGTGGAAGGGAATACAGAGAGGGATAGAGAGAAGGAAGGAAAGGAAGAGAGAGGGAATGAGAGAGAGAGAGAGAGATAGAGAGAGAGAGAGAACGAGCGGGAAGGAGAGGGAGAGAGAGAGAGAGAGGCATAACACGGACTTGGAAACGAGAGCGATGGGGAGGGAGGGAGGGAGAAAGAGAGAGGGCGAGAGAGAGAGAGAGGGAGAACGAGGGAAAGAGAGAGAGAGAGAGAGAACAAAAAAAGGAAGTGAAAGAGAGAGAGAGAGAAAACGAGAGGCAACACAAATGGTTTAGGAAGAGAGGGAGGGAAAGAGAGATGGAGAGAACAAGGCAGAGAGACAATATAACGTAGTCAGGGCCTCGAGGAGGACGAAAAGATGGAAGAGGTGGACGAAAGGATATAACATGCAAACAACTCTGCCCCGGCAGTACTTACACGGCCCCCCCCCTGAATTGTTCGTGGGCCTCGGGGGAGGGTGGCAATATGTAGATCAACAAATGACGTGTTACTACGCAACCCTTCCATCAGGCACACGACAAATCACCCGCTGGTGTCTGTGTAGACGTACCTGGCGTAGGATGAGGATGAATGGGGGAGGAGCGAGATGAAGAAGACGGTGTGATGACGAACTGGCGATGGGGAGTATGGAGTCTGGAAGCGAAAGAGAAAGCGGAATCATCCTCTGGACTGTCGGCAACAACAACGGGTTCTTCATAACGTCGTGGACCGCAGTCAACACCAGGAACGCGGTCATGCGCTCGTCGTGGACGTGAAACCTATCTGACGCAGACTCCGAAGACGCCATGTTCGAGACGACCAACTGCGTCCCAATGAAAGAGCCCGAGGAGCCCATCGCGAACGAGATCTCGCTGTGCTTGCTCTTCCTTCGCAACTTGCTGGAGAAACTCTCCTGGCTCTGGATAGACTTGTGGCTCGGGACCGACTTCAGCGACACGTGCGACCGGAAAGACTCCTGCTCCCAACCGTCTCGGGGGACGGGGGACGGGGGCGGATTCCATGTGTGTGCGTGTTCGTGTGTGTGTGAGTGTGTGTGTGTGTCTCGGTCTGTTCTTGGGCGGGTGAGGTGGCCTTCGACCGCCAGGTGCTGTCTCGCGCGCTGACGAACGAACGTGGCAGATGTACTTACGGATCTCATGTGTAGACATATTCACAGAAAAGAGGTTGGGGAGAGAGAGAGAGAGAGAACGAGAGAGAGGGCGTGTACTATCACATCGTAAAAGAAGAGAGATGAATCACAAATCTTAGAATGGAAAGACACAGGGGAAGCGAGGGAGAGAGTGTCCGACCAGATGTTGTCTTGCCCTGGGCCACTGCTCAGGCAAGCTTCTTCGAAGATTGGCAGGCCGGAAAACGATGTGTGCATATATAAAGGAGCACGAGAGAGAGAGAGAGAGAGCGAGTCTGCCTGTGCACACACGAAAGCATCAACACGTCGGCGGAGTAAAACGTGTGACTGCGTGTGTGTTGTATGTATGTCAGTTGTGGTGGGAGTGGGCTGTGGGTCGCTGTGGAGTGGCGGGGGGGATGAGTTAGGGATGGGGGGGTGGGAGGGAGAAGTAAGAAAAGGGAGAGAACTGATGGTGGTGGGAGGAGGAAACAAGTAGGAGGATAACGATACTGACAACGATGCGAGCATCATGAGAACGAGGAGAAGCATAAGGATGAGGAGGAGTGCGCGCAGGGGGGAAGACGGGGGGGGAAGAGAAAAATGAGAATGATCATGATGAGGGGGCACTGCGGCGGGAGAAGGAAGGGGTGAGGAGACGGGGAGGAGGGGGGGGGAGGACGACGATGACGTGGACTCGAGAGAGAGACTAGGGGAGAGCATGGAGGAGTGGTGGGGGGGAAGGCTAGGGCTAGAGGGCAGGGGGAAGGCTGGACTGGGCCTGGAGGGTAGGGCTGGATGGGGGGAGTGGGGCGCTGAGCATCCTTTCACCGACCCCTGGCCCCCATGGGCGTGGCCTGGGCCCCGCCGGCTGATTCGGCCTCCTGTAGGCGGGGACTTCGGCCGCTCCCTCCGGATTCCGAGGAGCGTATCCACAACTGTGGTGGTGGGATGGTGGGGGCCTGGCGGCCGGATGGGGAGGAGGAGCAGGAGGAGGAGGAGGGGGGGGAGGGGGGGGAAGAGTAGGAGGAGAATGAAGATGATGATGAGGACGAGGATGAGGATGAGGAGGAGGAGGGGGAGGGTGGGGGCCTGGCGGGGGATGGGGACACGGGCCGGTCAAGCGCTGCCGAGGCGCGCAGAGCTTTTCGCGGCACTCCTGCCGCGCCCCTGCCCAGAACGAGCCGGACGGGACGCTGCGCACCACGCCGGCCGGCGAGCTCGGCAGCCGGCCCACCGCCTTTCGGGGGGAAGCAGCATTGGCACGACGCAGATCGGCGTCTTGATGTGATCCTGGCGAACGTTTTCTTCTTCTGGACCCCGGCTTGCTCTGGGTTTCTGGTGAAGCGTGGGGAGGTACCCCCCCACGCGGGTCAACTCCGCCTGGTCGTCGCGCCACGACGGGGGTCGGAGCGCCTTCGGCGCGCGGCGGCTACCCGCGACGGGGGTCGATGCGGGGTTGTCGGCGGGGTGACGCCCCCCCGACGCTGATTAAGAAACCCGGAGTAGCGCGACTGTTTGCAACAGTGCGTCCTGAAGTGAACACTCCACCTGCCTGAAACAGGCGTCAATAACAAGCAACCAAGATCTACGCCATATGGGGGAAGGAGGGGTGCGAGGGTCCGTGCGGATCGGCAAAACAATGAATCAGAAAACGATCACATGCACGTGCTTGCTCGAGGGATTCTGTGTTTTTTCGCCGTTTGCTGTCGGCGGCAGGGCAAACTTCCGCTGTGTGCAACAAATTTCGTACCCCCCCCTTCCCGATCTTCGGTGGCAACTCATGATAGCCTCATGATAGCCGGCTCTTACGAATCGAGGCTACTCGACGCTAAATCGACGCTCATCGACGCTATCAATCGACGCTAACCGACGCTAAGCCGGCGCTAGCTCATCCACTCCCAAACCGAATCAACGCTTAATCCGGAATTCCGAGGACCCATCCACGCCTCTCATCAAACTCAGGTGGTCCTCGTCGTCTGGGTTCCGTGCGGGCAAGAACTGCATCCATGTCCGGTGCATCTTGGATTTTCTTGGAAAGGGCGCCGCAAGGCCGACGTGCAGTGGATATGGATAAACATCGAGCCTCGAGGTTGCACATTTATCAATATCCAATGTGTCTCGGGTTTCTGGGGATGGGAGCCCGAAACTCCACGCTGCAGTGAATACATGCACGGAAGTACTGCCCCCCCGCACCGGGGACCGCTCTCGGCGAGGCGCAGCTGCTCGGAAAGCTCCCCCCGGGGGGGGGGGGGGGGGCTGACGCCATTCAGGCAATGCAGGCCTTGGAGGGAGGAGGGGGGGCCCCGGGGCGGCTTCGCTCTGCCGGGGGGGGGAGGGCTGACGCAACCCAGGCCCGGGAGGGACGAGGGGGGGGGTGAGGAGCGGGCTTCGCTCTGTCGGGGGGGGGGGGGGGGGGGGGGGGGGGGCTGACGCCATTCAGGCCCGGGGATGAGGAGGGGGGGGGGGGAGCTGACGCCATTCAAGCCCGGGAGGGAGGAGGGGGGGAGGAACCTGACGCAATTCAGGCCCGCAAGGGAGGAGGGGGGAGGGTGACACCATTCAGGCCCGGGAGGGTGGAGGGAAGGGAGAACTTCGCACTGTCGAACAGGGGGGGGGGCTGACGCCAGTCCCGCGAGGGAGGAGGGGGGGACGGGGGGGGTCTGATAACGCCATTCCGGCCCGGGAGGGGGAGGGGGGTGGGGGGCTGACGCCATGGCTTACGCCATTCAGGCCTGGGAGGGGACCTGGGGGGAGAGGGGGGGGCCTGACGCCATGGGGGACGCCATCGACGGAACGCCATGGCTGACGCCATTCAGGCCCGGGAGGAGGAAGTCGGGGGGAGGGGGGCGGGGAGGGGGAGCTGACGCCATGGCTGACGCCATTCAGGCCCGGGAGGCGAATCTGGGGGGGGGAGGGGGAAGGGGGCTGACGCCATTCAGGCCCGGGAGAAGAGAGGGAGGGGGAGGGCCGACGCCATGGCTGACGCCATTCACGCCCGGGACGGGGGAGTCGGGGGGGGCGGGGGCTGACGCCATGGCTGACGCCATTCAGGCCCGGAAGGTGGGAGGGGACATCCCATGAGTTTGGCTGTTCACGCGAGATCGTCACGTTCGAATATCCGAGGGTTGCCCAAGCGAGTTCAACATCTCTATCGTATGAGGATGTCTCGAGAGCGTGCTCTACTTTTGAACAAAAAAGGTCATCCGTTGCAAACATCATCGGTAGCACCCCGGATTGGCGGCACTGGCCGGAAACCACTACGATATGCACAGAAGTACTGCCCCCGCACCCGTGACCGCTCCCGGCGAGGCGCCGCTGCTCGAAGAGCCCTCCCGAGCCTGGACAGAAATCGCCCGAGCACCGTCGAGCGCGCCCGAACCCCTGGACCCTCGGGCCCGCTTCCAGAGGCCTCCAAGATGGGGTCCGAGCAGATGGGGTCGGAGGATCGCGCCGCATCGCCGATGAACGAGCGATGCATCGGCGACGTTGGCGATGCATCGGCGATGCGGCGCGATCCTCCGCCCCCATCTGCTCCGACCCCATCTAGGAGGCCTAGACGAACACCTGTAGAAGAAGACAAAATGCCATAAACGTGGATTCTTGGCGCTCCGCGCGAACTTCTTGTATCTGCGCTGGACCCCCCTCCCTTGCGCGCGGAGAGCGGCAGGGGCGGCGCCGGAGGCGCCGCCAGGGGGGCCAGGCGCAGATCCACGAAATCAGCGCGAAGCACCAAAAGTTTATGTTTATAGCGTCTTTTCTTCTTCTATACAAGCCCTCGCTCCTTTCCTCATCCCTCGCTCGCCAAACGTTTCTGTTGACGGTGTTGTTTCTCCTTCGACCTTCGGCAGAAGACCGCCGTGGGGAGGCGAAGGAGTACAGCGCGCCGACCCGCCCTCCCCAACGACGGCGCGTCCTCGGATACCCCCTTTTCCCGTCACGGCGGTGGCCCACACTGGCACCAGACAGCACACCGTCTGGGAGGCCTGGACGAACGCCAGACCACCGACGTCGTGATTTCTTCGTTGCGCGACCCCCAATATGTCTGGCCCCCTTCCCCTGGACCGGCTCCTCGGCCCGAGTCGTTTCTGTTGGTGGCCCTGGGGCCCGGCGAGGGCCCCCCGAGGCCGAAAATGACGAAAAAAACTGTCGCCTTGATAATTTGTTCAATGCGTTGGATCTCCGGGTCTTACGCTCCCGAAGCCCTCCGTGCCCCGGGAGAGCCTGCATGTTCGGCGAGCACGCCGAGCTCAGCGAGCTCGGCGCGCGCGCGCGCCCCTCGGAGGCCGTCTCCGAGGGCTGCGGCGAGTGCGCCGGGCCCGAGCCGCAGCCCGCGGGCGGCAGGTCCGGCAGGACCGAACCTCGCCCGGGGGGTGGGGGCCGCCCTGCGCCCCGGCGGGCCGCCGCCGCCGCCCCGGGCATGCTCGCCGCCTCCCTGCCCCGCCGTTCGCCCCCTTCCGGCCTCCGCCCGCCTGGGCGTCGTCCGCTCCAATGGGGGGTGTTCGGGGGGGGGGGGGAGGGGAGAAAGGTGCCCCCTCTGGGCCCCCAAGGGATTCCTCTCTTCAGGCCCGAAAAGGGCCCCTTCAGGGGCCCCAGAGGGCCCCGGTTCTGAAGCCCTCGCTGCCCCCCCCCCCCCCCGCTGCTCCCCCCCCCCCGCCCCCTTTGTCGTCCCCCCCTGCACGCGACGCCGCACGGGCCGTTCGTCCCGCCCTCTCTCCTCTGCTCCTCCTTCTCCTCCTCCGAGCGACCCTACCGTAGACAAGAGGGACCTCCAGTGCGCGGATGAGGGGGGCGCAGGGTGGTCGAATCCAAACGCACAGGCAACCGCCACCGCATCGCGTGCAGCGATCGGGGGGACCCCAGTGAGACCGCAACCAGGGTCACTCAGGGGAAGGGCCACTCTTACGTGTAGTTGACGTTGACCGTCGTCGATTATTGGCCGCCGCCGCATGAGGAGGATGAGGAGGAGGAGGAGGAGGAGGAGGAGGAGGAAAGGAACTGAAGTCTGGGCTTAGGTCGGGCATGTCCTCCTACAGGCGGATTTTTTTGAGAAATTAGAACATCCCAAAACATATGTTAAACATATCCCACAATAATCGAAGCATCGTCCCCGTACTGTTTTGTACTGTTTGTGAATGTTCCCCCTGTGGGGGGGACATGCCCGACTTGAGTCTGGGCAAGACGGGGCCGCTTCTCTCAGGCACCGCTCGGAGTCTGGGCAGGGACCAGGACAACCAACGCTGTGATCTTTCCGTGCGGCCTCCCAGCTCTGGGGACCCGCTTTTCATGAGGCTATTTCTCGGTAGTCGAGCGAAGCTACTTGCATAGCACTCCCCCCCCACGGATCCGCCCTTCCGCCGCATGTCTGGACAACGCGCCGAGAAGGCCGTGCCAAAAGGTCCCGACTTGCGCGAAGTCCAAACTTCCGGTCGGGCCTCCCCACGCCCTTACTTGCACGTAAGTAAGGAGATTATGCCGAGTCTAAAACCACGGTTTCCATCCTGAGTCGTTCTTTCACGATCCTTGGGCCAGGCGAGTTGGGCGCCCGAGTTATCTGGGGTAACTCGGGCCCGGAGTAACTCGGTCTTGGATTCTCGAAAAAAACTAACCCGAGTTAGCCCTGACCCGACTTACCCTTGATGAGTTGGGGCTCTGGACGCCCGAATTATCCGGGGGAACTCGGGCCCAGGGTAAATCGGGTTCGGATTCCCGAAAAACGAACCCGACTTAGCCCTGACCCGACTCACCCCTGAGTCGGGGCTCTGAACGAGCCCCTGGAAACCGAAAACGGTCAAGAGCGTTCCTCCTCCGACCTGCCGGCGGCGGCTCCGAAGCACGCCTCGGGAATGGACAGAAACCAACACGCCTGTTAGTGAAAGCTGGCAGGGGCACTTCACATGCGCTTAGCACCTCCTCGCGAATGCACCCCAGCGAGACGCACGTCGGTTAGCGACATCGACCGGGAACTGCACGGGTACAGTGGAGTGCCGATGCCGTGTGAACCAGTGCAGGTCTCCTCAGTCGACACGTCTGCGTGGGCACTCCCGCTCTCGGCTGCGACCCAAGGTCGAGGGGGAGACGGAGCAGGCCTTCTCAGAGGGCGGCATGGCTTCTCGGCAACCCTCCGCCCTTCTGAGAAGTGCCTTGTGCCTTCCAGGAAGGCTTCGGGAACTGACCGCACGGCCAGAAGCCTTCCTAGAGCCTCCTGGGCAGGCCCGCCTCCCTTCTGCACTTCTCCCCGCACTGGACTCACCGCCGGCACTCGCTGCTGGACATCAACTCTGGCGGGACAGCATGCCCATCTTTTCCGCACCCGGCGTCCGTGCCTCCTGCGGAAACCAGGAGGTACCAGCACCGCAAGTCCTCAGACCACTTCCAGGATGCGTTCTGACCACAGTTTCGACGCCCCTCTGGGCGGGCGTTCTGTGTCGGGCGAACTTGCCATCGCTCCATCGTCCTTCCCCCGTGCATGCCGGAATTTCGCGCGCTTCTCTTTCGCAGGATGATGCAAGCTGCTCCTCGATGGTCCTCGCCGAGCCAAATTGCACACGTCCGACCAATGCCAAACTAATCTTGGGCCGGGCATGTCCCCCTGCAGGCGGATTTTGGGCGAACAGCTCAACATACTCTGACAAATAGCAACACCAGAACTCAAGAATGGTCCCCAGACTTTTTGTTACTATTCTTGGCTACTCCCCCGGTAGAGGGGCACGCCCAACTTCAATCAAATCGACGCCCAACATGTCCCGGTCGTGGCTGTTGCCGCGGCGCGGAGGCGCCCAGAGAGGTGTCGCGGCTGACCGCCGGAGTGCGAGGCGCGCAACAAGGCGCCCTTCGGCGCCCCGGGGAGCCGCCGAAGTGGGAGTCCGCGGCCTGCAGCGCGAAGGACCCCTCGCACCCCACGGGCACGTGGTCCTCCTGGCCGGAGCAGGGCGGGCGGGAGAGACAACACACATCAGCGTCAGCTCCAGCAAATGAACAGCGCCTGCACTGAAGCAGTGTCAGCGCGCTTTTTGAAGAGCCAGGTTGCGTCCGTTCGATGCTCATCACGGCTCCAGGCACCAGACTGGAGTGAGAACAGGGAGCAAAACAGACTTGGGAACGAGGCAAAACAGGAACGAGGGCAGCACTGGTGCCACAGTGGAGCAAGAGTGTCAAGCCGACTGGAGCGACGACGCAGCGAAGTGCAGCGAGCGTGGGGTCCAGGAAACGAACGAGCACTGCGCAGCATGGAGGGACGGTGGGGCACGGCGGAGCGCGCACGGAGCAGCCGCGGAGCGGGCACGGCACGACGCACGCACGAAGACAGTGCAGGACAGAGGTCACTGCACCGGCCTTGCAGGACCTTCTGCAGCGGACTGCTGCGTGGATTGCTGCGTGGATGTTTCCTCGAAGCGGCAAGCGAAAGACAGAAGGAATTTCGCGTGGATGTGTTGTTGGTCGTCAATCCTGGCACCAAACAAATCCGCACGAAATTCACCTCGAAATTCGGAACGAAATTCTCCAGGACAGGCCAGGCCCATCCCATTGTTTTCCGAGCGAAATCCGCTCTGCGATGTTGGCACCATGACAAATGTAGTGTAGTAGAACACCACTTTCACTCAAAAAGAGTACACAGAAAAGAACAAAAACATAACATAAACATACACTTTTGGCGCTCCCCCCGGATTTTTCGGATCCGCGCTGGGCCAACCCCGGCGGCGCTTCCGGCGCCGCCCCTGGCGCGCTGCGCGCGCCAGGGAAGGGGGTCCAGCGCGGATCTAAGAAATCCGCGAGGAGCGCCGAAAATTTATGCTTATGTTTTGTTTCCATCTCCGAATAGAATTGGACCCAGGCCAAAAGAACATCCCTCAAGAACACGAAACCCACCGCCGGCCAAAAACGCACGGAACATCCAAACTCCCCCTGAGGTAATCCGTCCCGAAACATGGTAATACAAAAACCCAAATCAGACATCTCAATACAAACTCAAACCGTTGCATACACAAAAATATACAAACAAGTATACATATACATACACCTAGACATAGACATTTACATATGCATATCCATTTTCACACACATATATATATATATATGTATATCTATACATATACATATATATATATACATACATATATATATATATACACATAAAAATAAATTAATACGCTCCCTGTGATCATACTATTTGCCTTGGCTTCCATGCGTTCCATGATTTGATTATTCCGTCCTCCCCCTCATCTGCTCCCCGCTCTCCGTCCATCCTTCTCGTCCTCGTATCCTCCTTCAGCGGGGCAGTGCAACCTCGGGCTGGGGGGCGGCGGGGCAGCGCAAGGCCTCTTTGTTGTTCTATCGCGCTGGATCCCACTCCGTCTCTACCCTCAGGAGGGAAATCATGAGGAGGATGGGGATGAAGAGAAGAAAGAACTATACAACATGAGCGAGGAGGAAACTGAGCAAAAATAAAACGAGTGCGATCTCGACGATGGTGAGGATGACGATGACTATGAGGATGATGATGACGATGAGGAGGAATCCTTAACAAGGAAACCTTAATGAGGATTGTGTAGTGCGGGATCCCGAATAAGGTATCCTTACGAAGAAATGTTTACATAATGGCACCTCCATGGATAATCGCAACTAACAAACCGTTAACAACGAATATATGTCAAGGCATCATTAATAAAGAACATTTACAAAAGGACCCCTTAACAAAAATATTAGTTACCGAAGAATCCTTAATAAAAACCCTGAACTGGAAAACTCAACAAAAAGAAACCAATAGTCAAGTATCCGTGCATAGACAAGCTTAGAAGAAAGAGCCCTTTTACAAAAAGGAATCGTGAATGAGGAATCCATGGTGAAGAATCCAATGTAAAAACCCTGTCATAAGGATGAATCGTTGGTTGAAATACTCTTCATGCGGCATCCCACTTACGGAACTACTCCCCAGAATAATGTATCACATCATCTTGAATCATGAATACGTACTACGGCAACCTTACGAAGAAATCGTGAGTGCGGAATCCTGCACATGTGATCCTTGCTAAGGACCCCCGGAAGAGGAATCGGAACTACGGAATTCTGATTGGGGAATAGTTGCTAGAGAATTCGTCATGCGGAATCCCGAATAGAGAATCTTGAGTAAGGAATCCCTTGTAAGGGATATGTGCTGAGGGAAAAATGTTAAGTGATAGTTGGTAAGGAACCCTCAGTGAGGAGTGTGCAGTAAGAAGCCATTAGCAAACCTGTTTTTGATACGGATCCCCTCATAAGACATCACAGCTAAAGATGCCTCGGTCAGAAACCCATTGATAAGGACTCCTTTCGACGGAGTGCTCAATAAGGGTTACGTCGCGAGGAAGTTGGATTAACGCATCGTGTGCCAAAACTCCTAAATAAGGAGATATTACATCCGTAACCAATCATGCGGAATGTTTTAAGAGGAGTCTGAATTAAGAAACCCTGGAACAAGTATCTCCTCGTAGTGAATGGCTGTTAAGGAATATTGATCCAGAAACCCTTTAAACCATATTCTTTTTGCAAACGGTATCAGGACAACGTCCGATGCAAGGAATATGTAGCAAGGAAACGCTAACATATAAATAATAAAGGCAATCAAAGAAGGAGCCCTTACTACGGGACGTGTAGCAAGGACTCCGTACTAAAGAGTACGTGCCGAGGAACCCTTACGAATGAGTCTTTACGAATGGACCCTTTGCATACGGGGCCGAAGCGCAGGAATCCTTGATGGCCAGGCGCCCCCACCCTCGGCTCCACAGGCCGATGTGTTTGCGTGTGTTGTTCTGCTGTTTTGGTCTGGAAATGCAAGGGAACAGTTTTTACATTTTTAAAAAGTATTGTTATTATTAGTTTCGCATGTTCGAAGAGAAGTGCTGCGAGGGAGGCCGCGGCGAACACTGGGGCCTGCAAACCCACACGCACCCCCAAAAAGTGTTTCTTCGTTTCGCAACCCAAAACAGACAAAAGCCAAACATACATTGTGTGCCACTGCCATGGCCGCGTCCGTGCTCAGATTGAAAACTACTTTTAACGGCTGCTTTCTCTTCATCGGCTGTGTGTTACGGGGAGCGCCGTATGCGCTGGTTACGGAAGCCGCGGCGAGCACTGGAGCTTGCAAAACCCAGAAAATGTTTCGTGGCTCCACAAACCCAATAAAAAAATCTTTATTCATGAACCCTTCCTACGGAATATGAACGCACGAATCCTTAATGGCCAGGCGTCCTCACCCCCGCTTCCAGAAAACGCTGCGTATGTGTGTTATGTTGTTTGTTGTTTTGGTTTGGGAGTATGTTTGGGTTTTGCAGGCTCAGAGAAAAGTGCTGCGAAGGGAGGTCGCGGCGAGCACTGGGGCCTGCACCACCCACAACAAAAAAAACGCACACACTATTTCGTGGCTTCACAAACCATCGAAACAAACAAACAACCAAGAAAGGCAAGTACACAATGCTTCTTTACACCAAGGGCGCCAACTGCTGTGCATTTGTTTATGTGTTTTATGGTTTTGGTTTGGGATGCGAAGAAGCACTGCGTTTTGTTGTTTGCCTTTTTTTGGATTGGGAGGGTCAAAGAAAAGTGCTGCGAAGGAGGCCGCGGCGAGCATTGAAGGTTGCAAACAAAAAGCAACCAACATGAAAATACACAATGTTTCGCGGTGTCACAAAAAGTAATCCTTGCACCGAGAGCGACAACTAGTGTGTATGTGTTTGTTTGTGTTTTGTTCTGCAGCCTCAAGAAAAAGTGCTGCGAGGGAGGCCGCGGCAAGCAACGGGGCCGGCTCCCAAAAAAAAACATTGTTTCATAGCTTCACAAATCAGGCAAACCAAACAAGAAACAACTACAAGCGTTGTCTGGTATGGGCTTTGTATTGTTACAAGCACGGGGGGAGAAGGAGGAGGAGGAGGTGGAAAGGGAGGGGGAAGGGGGAGGAGGAGGACAAGGAAGGACTGGAGGAGGAGGAGGAGAGGGTGAAGGAACAAAAAAAGAACTACGAGGAAGACGCACAAAGAGAGAGAGAGAGAGAGGGAAATGTACGAACACAACGGGCCACCATCGTATCTATATACTTACGTATACAGATATGCATGTGTACATATACACATCACATCCATGTTCTGTATAGGCGAATGGAGCGAGATAGTGAACACTGCAGCAGTGATGAGGCGCATGTGCTGTTATGGGAATTTTTTCGCTGTACCAATGCTCCAGGCCTACAGTGAACCAGAGCGACCACTGGAACACTAAGGGAACAAGACTGGAGCAGCAATGGTATAAAAAGGGAGTGGGGATGAAACGCGCATGGAGCAAAAAAGGAGCAATAATAGAGTGCGAACCTACCAAAGAAGAGAAAAACGGAATCATAGCCAGGTGACGAGCATGGAGAAACACGAACGTCACATCACGAGTGGCACGCTCGGCCAGAACGCACCAATCTCGAAGCGAAAAGTGACGAATAACGCATGAACAATGCAACGCGCCCAAGTTCGAATGGAGTACGCAGGCAATGGGAAATAATTATATATAGCGGGGTGACCGACAGGACTGGGCAGAGCTCCCCGTCAATGGAAGGTCGCACAGGACCCACAGGTCGCGCTTGCCCCAGAACCTTGGACGTTAGTTATCACAGAGGGCATTGCTCGCGCGCGCCTGCCTTCTGGGCCCAAGGCCCCGCGTGGACGGGCAGGGCCATGGCTCGCTGTCCGGCCGAAGCCCGGCCAGGCATCCTGAAGAGAAATGGAAGCGGCAGGGCCAGGACTTCCTTCAGCGCGGGCGGCAACTGGAAGGGTCGCGCGGCCTGCTGCAGGTGCGGCGGTGACACTGCTGCATGTCCCCGACTGCGCGATGGCCATGGCTGCGGGCGCAACGCCGACGTGGTTCGACGCGTCGCTCGGCGAAGGGCTATGCGCCAGCTTCTCCGCGACGGCCAAGGTCTTGGGGCCCGAAGACGGCCGCCTATGGCGACTCGGGCGACGAGGAAGAGCGCGAGGGGCGGCCCAGCCAAGACGGCCAGTCCAGCTGCTCAGGCAAGAACGGCGCGACGCCGCTAGCCATCGAGGAGCCGACGGCGCAGTCTGGGCCACTCGGCGGCGGAGACCCTCGCTCTCCCGGGGCTGCTGGCCACGGATCCGCCCGCGGCCGGGGCCGACCCAGGCGAGCGCCCCAAGCTGACGGGCGAGTATGAAAACTACGACCAGGGCCACTACAACGCGGACGCAAGCCCAGCAGCGGCACCCGCGCCGCCACCGCCCAGCAAGGAGGCCAGTGCCACCCGGGCGGGCCTGGAGCCGGAGCACGGCGCTGCCAGAGGAGAGGAAGCGCGCGAAGCTGGCCCGCCCCCGCCGCCCCCTGCCGAGCCGACGAGCGCGCCCCACGCGCCGGCAGTAGAGGGCAGGCGAGGCGAGAGGCCCAGCTCGGCACCCGGTGCCGCCCTGGCGGCGCAGTGCGTCAGCACATCCTGGGTCAACGCGCGGTTCGAGGAAGCCTCGAAGTGGCTCAGCGAGAAGGTCGGGCGCGCGCTGGGCGCTGCGCTGCGTCAACTCATCTACTTCCTGAAGGGGATGGTCGACGCCCTGGGTCGTTACCTATTAGGGGGGCACTGGGCGCAGCTGCAGTGGGCGGCCATGGGGCTCGCGGCGCTCGGGGCAGCCACCGCCCCGGGCTCCGTCGTTGTCATTGCTTTGTGGTTCCTCCGGAAGGCATGGGCGCATGCTGCGTTCATCGCGAGCGCGCTGAGGTGCTTTGCTGGCGGCAGCAAGACGGAACATGATAAAATGGCGGCCTTGGAGTGCGACGCAGCCTCGGCCCTGCCCTGGCACGGCCCATCCGAGGTCGTGAGGGTGGACGAAGTCTTCGCGGAGAAGAACCCTAAGGTCCGTAGGGACTAGAAAACCGGCCTTATCGCTGGGACTATTTTAAAATAGTCCCAACATGAAAAATAGTCCCAACATATGTATTCAATAAAATATAATGTTAAACGTGCACGCACTCAACAAAAACGCGTTATATTTATCATAGCAGAGGTGATCGTGAAAATGTCGCAATGTTCTTAAATGTAGCTGGAATCCTTCTCGATGTTTCAGCTCATGTGTTCAGATTGGTCTCTCGATGTCAGTTTTGTTTGTGCGTTTGGTTGCAGCTGCAGCCATTTTGGCTGGTCGGCCATGTCGGCCGACGAGGGGCCGCCCCGCGCGGCCAAGAAGGGCGCCGTCCGCTCGGAGGGCTTCAAGGATGCTGGCGCGCTGGCGGAGGTGTTGAAGCGTTTCATCGTTTCTCCAGAAACGTTGCGAGCTCAGGCGCAATCGGGATGGGTTCCAGATCGCGTTCCCGATCGCTGGTCGATCGTGGACAAGAATGGGGGGAAGGAGGACGAGCAGGAGAAGGAGGAGGGGGAGAGGAGGGAGAGGAAGAGGGGGAAGTTGACGGCGACCATCATTGCACTTTCAAAAAAACGGAAAAGAGAAGGGTAATGACGAGGAGGAGAAGGAAGGGGGGAGGGAGAGAGGGAGCGAGAGAGAGAGAGAGAGAGAGAGAGAGAGAGAAAGAAGGAGAGAAAGAGAGAGAGAGAGAGAGAGAGAGAAACAGGGAGAGAGAGAGAGAGAGACAGAGAGAGAGAGGGAGAGGGAGAGGGAGAGGGAGAGGGGGGGAGGGGGTGGGAGAGAGAAGGGGGATAGGAAAAAAAAGTGGAGGAGGAGGACGATGAGGAACTGCAGAGGGGAGGCCAGGCACGGAAATCAAGACAGAGACAGAGAGGAGGAGGAGGAGGAAGGAGGAGGAGGAGGAGGCGGCGGAGGAGGATGATGATGAGGAGGAGGAGGAGAAGCAAGAGGAGGAGGAGGAGCAAGAGGGAGAGACAGGGAGAGCAGATCGGCAACGTAAGGTTGCAGTATTCGGAGGATATCGACGCGCCCGCGGACGAGAAGATTATCGCGGGCCATGTCGAGCTGTTGACTGCTGTTCGCGAACTTGCTCCAAAAGGTGGCATTCCTCAACAGACTGCGACGGCGGGAGTCGGGTCTGGAATACCTTCCTTTCTCTGGTTTCTGCTACTTTTCTCCCTCCTTACCCACCCCCCCTGCCTCTCCGCTCCTTCCATGCCATCCTCCCCGTGTTCCTCCTCTCGTCATCCGCCCTCTTCTCTCTCGAATGTTTCCCTTTTGATCCAGCTCTCGATCCTCCTCTCGATCCCCATCTCCATCCACTGCCACCCTCATCCCTTCTTCCCCAAGAAGGCGGCGTTTGACATCGTGAGCGCCAGGGAGGAGAAGATGTGGCGCCTCGCGGACGAGCGACTCGAGTGGTGCAAGGCTCGCGCGAAGATGCTGAGGGGCATGCTCAGAGGGGTTTGCAGGGCGACGTCGAGGATTGAAACGCTGAAAAAATTGTTTTCGACTCGCACCCACGTTGGTCGCCCCCTTTTACCTTGCCCCCTACGTGCCTTGACCTCCTAGATGTATTTTGCCACCACCCCTGGCGGGGTTATCATCTTCATGGGGGTGCAGCCAGGTCAAACGTTGTTCGGGCTGTCATCGATGATGTCATCGAACTGTCATCGCGATGACGGCTCGATGACATATCGATGACGGTTCGATTCGCGCCGCCACGCCCCCCCCCGGACACCGCCCCCCCCCCCCAGCAGGACGAAGCCGCCTGATTGGTGCCACCCGTTCCTCAGCAGCGTGGGCGAGGACAGCCAGCAGCCCGAGAGGCAGAGCAGCGCTCGTGGTCCAGCCGAGGAGCTCAAGGGGAACATTGAGTGTTCTCCTCAGTCTCCTCCACCTCCCTCATTTCCTCATCCTCTTCCTTTCAACTCCCAACCATCCCCCTGGTCCTTCCTTAGCAATATCCCTCGCCCTTCCCATCCTGCCCTTTCTAATCCCCCTGCATCCGCACTCTCCATATTTTTCACCGCCTCTTCACCCGCGATTTCCGCTTTCCTTCTAGCCCGCCAGAGGAGACGCCCATCAAGCGCCTGTCCGCGAAGGCGAAGTGCGTTCTGACTCCCTTGGCCACGATGGGCGGCTACAAGCTCGGGTGGCAGAGCGAGATGCAGGCATTGACTGCAATCCAACTCTCCACCCACACGGCCTCCGACTCCTCCTGCCGACGGCCACCTCCATCATGTCACCCTCTCCTTCTGTTCCTCTCCCTCCTTCTCGTCATCGCCCTCGTCATTATTATCCGAATCTTCCTCCCCATGTTCCTTCGTCGCCACCGCTATCCACCGCTCCCACCCCCCCTCCTTCTCACCCCTTTCCCTCCTCCTCCTCTTCCTCCTTCTTCTCCTCCCTCCCCCTCCTCTTCCTCCTAATCACCTCCCCCCCCTCCGTGCATCCTCCTTCAGACGGGAAGAAATGAGACGTGCGTTGACTGCCTCCCTAGTCAGCTTGGCGCATCCTGGAGGGCTCGAGCAGCGCGAACCCTGAGTTCACCGTGGCTCGCGCAGAGCCAGGCCGCAAGGGCTTGCTGGCTACCTGGAGCGACGGTTTCGAGTGGGAGGTCGATGGGGCCAAACCGAGCGTTTCGGATTTCACTCGTTTGCAGGGGTCCAGAGGTATCATGGTTCCCAGGGGTTCGCAAATCCAAAGTTGGCATTGTTTTTTTCCCCTAACCCGCCCCTGGTCTACATCACGTCAAATCTCAGCGTCGGTCGACATTCCCATCCTCGTCCCTCTCCAGCGCATCCTCCTGTCACCTTCCGTCCTTCGTAGTCGTGGCAGTCTTCCTTCGTCGTCGCCTCCTCCTCGTCACCCCCCCTCCTCACCCTTCCCCCATCGCCCCTCCTCCTACGTCGCCTTCTCCTAACCCCTTTCCCCCCCCTTCTCATGAACTCCTCATCAGCCTGATTTTTTCCGCCAGGTCATCGGCACGGTCGCGGAGCAGCACGACGATGACGACCAGAGGAAGAAAAAGAAGAGCAACAACTTGATCTGGGAGATGGACCACCACTCGAGCGGCAAGAAGGTCAAGTTGCTCTGGGTGCATCGGGATGGAGCCGCGAGTCTGCTCCAGGCGACCCACGGAACGCAACTCATGCAGATGGGGGGGTTTCCGCAGGACGAGTACCAGAAATCATTGGCGGTCGCCTTCATGATCGCGCAGTTGGAGATGTTCGCGAAGGGCGAGGCAACGAAGCCTGACATGGAGGCCCAGAAGGCGGAGTACCTCAAGCCGTTCGCCAAGGCAAAGAGCAAAGCCAAGGCCAAGGGGAAACCCAAGGCGCAGCCCAAGAAGAAGGAGAAAGCAGATGACGACGACGAAGCCTCGGAAGAAACTCCGAAACCGAGAGAGAAGAAGGTCGAGCCGATGGACGACGACGAGAAGACTTCAGTGAAAAGCGATGACGATAGTGCTGGCGAGGAGCAGGCTGACGAGCTAGCTGGCAGTGACGACGGTGGTGCATCTTCCGATATCGATCCGTATGCTAGTGGTCGTACGCCAATGGACGGGTGCATCGGGGACCACGCGAAGGTTTCTCTTAAGAGGCCAGCTGCAGCAGAGGTCGCCGCTCCAGAGAGCGCAACGCAGCCCAAGAAGGCCAAGAAGGACAAGAATGCCGAGGAGATCGACAAGACGGCCATCGCGGAGAGCAAGCGCACCGAGAGCATTGAGCACATCCTTGTGGACAAGTCCGACGACAAGAGCAAGGAGGCCGGAGGTGGCCAGTCAGCAGCGACGGCATCATCACCAGCGGGCACGACAGCGGCGCCGACATCGGCTACGCCAGCAGCTACACCAGCAACTACGCAGGCGGCGGCGCCGCCGAGGGCATCGGGGACGCCAACTCCAGCGGCGCCCGAGGCGGCGCGCCGAGCGGCGCCAGCAGGCATCCCGAAGCTCAGGCAGATTCCCATGAGCTTCTGGGATTAGTTGCTGAGGGTTTTCCAGCGGGCAGCTCGGATGACGAGCTGGCGGGGAGCTGGGCGAACAAAAAAAAATGTGATCGTCTCAGAGTTGTTTTGGGACCTGGGGTCCGCGACCAGGAAACATATCCAAAGACTCATTGGCCTAGGAGGGCCACGAAGCGACTTGGCGATGCTGGCCGATGCTGGGCGATGCATCGAGATCGAAAAGAAGAGCAGAAACGAACGCCCATGTCATCGGGAAGTTGTCAGATGAACCTTTGGATTGGTGCTACCCCCGTCGTCTTGTCATCCACTCACTTCTCTTCCGACCGAGTCGGTCTTCCATCGGAAGTCGGGAGGATTCTATCGGAGATTCAAACTCGACCGCAGCCGTTGGCAGCCGAGGCCCTGGCCTGCATGGGCCGCCGCGGTAGTTCAGATTTCGGGAACGGGAATCTTTCCAGGATCCCCTTCGCTCGCACCCCGATCGGGCGGATGTTGTCCGCTCAGCAGACCGCGAGCCAGCAGCCTGCGGACTCTGGAGGGACGCTGCAGTACCAAGGCCTCGAGGGCGCCACCCCGCGTCCAGCTTACGACTCGCAGACGCAGCCCGACAGCTTCGGCGAGCCCTTAGCGCTGGACACCACCCTGGACACTCTGCCCAATGACGAGCCCGTGCCGAGCGCCGAGCCTTCCCCTGCCTCGCTGCTGGAGTCGGACGACGATGATGACGGTCGAGACGCAGCCGAGCCCATCGTCAAGCTCGAGAGCGAGGCAGCCCAGCCCATCGTGGTTGCCGAGGCCGAGGAAGCTGACGAAGTCGGTGACGGCGCTGCTGCAGTGACGCAGCCTGCGGTCGTCGAGGCTGCCACTCCCCCTCGCAAGGGCTCAATTCCTGATGTGCCTGAAACGTCAGACGAGGAGAACGGGGGGGACACGGTATCAGCGGAGGACGATGAGATGTACATGATGCAGCAGGAGGAGAAGTTGAACCAGATGAAGAGGCGAGTCGAGATGATTGCGAAGAAGATCGATGCTCGTTCGACTCGGAGACGCGTGGCAGTGCCGAAGGCGGATGCGAGTACAGCTAAGGTGGCACGGTCGTGCTTTCAAACCAAATCATATCCTCCTTATCTTGCTGGTCCTCTTCATCCTTTCCTTCCTGCTGATCATCCCCCCTTTCTCATCCTTGCCTTCCTCTCTTCGCCTCGCCCTCCTGCTCATCCTCCTGCGGTGCCTCGTCTCCTCCTGCGTTGCCTCCCTCCGCATCCGCCCTCCTCCTTTTTTGCGGACTCAGGTGGCGGAGCCCGCCGAGGCGGCCGCGGCCGCGGCGAGCGGCGCAGAGGGCGAGGTCGGCGCCATCGCATCGACTGGCGGCAACGAGGCCGACAGCGACGACGCTACGCTCGCACAGGTGCTCGAGGAGTCTAAGCGGCAGAGCCAGGAGCACTCGCGCAAGATCAGCGAGGCTAAGGCGAAGGAGGACGCCGACTTGCAGGAAGCCCTCGCGATCAGCAAGATGACCGCCAAGCGCAGGGGGCCGCCTGAGAGTCCGCCCCACCCCATGGCCAGGTCGTCCAAGGACCCCATGCCCGTGACCTCGGCGGAGACGCAGGAGAGCGTGGATCGCGCGCAGGTGTCCACAGGCCTCGCTGCCGACGACACGGCGCTCGCGTCGCCGAAGCCTCGCGAGAAGGCCAGCGCCGCGTTGCATATCAACTCCTTCAAGACCATGTGGCAGGTCTCGGGGGCGAAGACATCGCCCCGCGCCAAACGGAGAAGGATGAGGAGGATGAGAAGAAGGAAGTGGGGGAGGATTAGGAGGAGGAGAAGGAGGAGCAACAGCAGCAGGAGCAGCAAGATGAGGAGGACGAGGAGGAGGAGGAGGGAGGAGGTGTGAGATGAGGAGCGCAAGGATGAGGGAGAAGAGGAATAGGAGGAGGAGGATCGGGAGGGAGAAGGGGGCGGGAAGAGGGGGGATGGGGGAGCAGTTAAGACAAACCGAACGCCCTGCAGGGCGTCGAGGGGAAGACGTTCGACACGCCCGAAAAGGTCAGGACGGTCAGCAAGGTGAAGACCAGCCGCGACGAGTGCGTGGCCAAGGTGGAGTTGCTCCTTCGCGGCGGCGACGTCCCCGACGAGCTGGCGATCAACGACCTGATGACGGGCTTCCTGTCAAGCGACTGTCTCGGCGAGCTCTTGCACGCCAAGGGGTTCGACAAGGACACTTTGGTGCCTGCGCCTGGCCAGTTCGATGACGAGGGCACCTCTGGCGGCAGTGGCGCGGCCGCAGCAGCGCAGGCTCCGATGACAGAGAAGGAGCGCAAAGAGCACGAGCTGTGGGAGAAGACGAAGCAGAATGGCTTCGTGTTCGCAGCCAGCGCCAGGAACAACAACCCCATGGCGAGCCGCTTCGACAGGGCGAAAAAGAAGGACCCCTCCCTCAAGGCGGAGTACGACGCCTACCAGGGCGACGACGAGGGCGCCGAGCGTTTCAGGCGCAACTGGGCGGAGGGCGAGTACAACAAGTACGTCAAGAAGAAGAGCTTGACGACCAGCTTCACCAAGCAGTCGATCAAGAGCGGGTGGTACCTCCCAATCGGGAGGGTGGCCCACAAGGAGGGCGGCGGCAAATTAGGGTGGCTGCAGGCCATACGGGGCACTGCTAACTCATCCAATTCCTCACCTCCTCCTCCTCCTATTCCACCGCCCTCCCACGCGTCCGTCGGCCTCCACGGACCGTCCGTGTCCACCTTCCGCGCCGCTCTCCGGTGTCATCCGCCCCGATCCTCTTATTCCATCTCCTTCTCTTCTTGGCCCATCCTTCCCCTCCAGCCTCCACCGCCCCCACCCCCTCCACCACGTCCTCCTTCTCTCACTCCTCCTCCTCTTGCTCCTCCTCCTCTTCCACCTGCCTCGTCCTGCCCACCCTGCCTCTCCACCTTCTCGCCGCCCCTCCAGCTGAAGAGGCGCCCAAGTACATGATCAAAGCGATTCAGCTCGGTCCACCCTGGATCGCCTACTGCGAGATGACGGATATGGGGCAACCGTTTAACATTCTGCCCCACCACCTTGTCTGATTCTCTCTCTGTCTCTCTTTCTCTTTCTCCGTATCCTTCACTCTGCCTGCCAACTCCATATATCACGCACTATGCTTAGCGTTGGAAACGTCTCTGTCCAAACCCTCTGACAAACCCTCCTGCTCTGCTACGCGTCCATATTTCTCATTTCTGCCGCGTCTACTCCTCATCCACCTTCTGCTCTTGCTCCCCCCCCTCCTCCTCCTCCTCCTCCTCCTCCTCCTCCTCCTCCTCCTCCGCCTCCACCTCCTCCTCCTCTTCCTCCCAATCACCCCCCTCCTTCTTCTTGGAGTCCCCCTGGTCCTCCTTACCTTCCCCCCCCTGGTCAACGCCGTGAGTCTCTTCTGCCTTCAACTGGGCGCCCCGAAGGGGGATAGGGGGGCCTTCGCACCATCGCCCCGCCTGGCTTCCACAGAGGAGTCGCTCCGTTGCCTCTACGTGGTGAAGGGCTTCGTGGACATCTTCTCGCGCAGCTGGGTCGAGCACGAGGAGTGGTCCACGCTGCCCATGGAGGACGAGAAGGCGAAGGAACAGCGCATCCAGCAGGCAACGAGGGGAAATGGAGCCCCACTCGGCACGAGCCCCATTGCCGAATCGTCTCCAGGTCATCTGAGATGTCCTGCCGATGGTTCCACCCCACACGTTAAACGCAACGGGGGATCGGCACTGGCGCTCGCGCCGACTGGGGCACCGCGCAGGCGGCTGGCGTGGCGAAGGAGCTCGGCGTCGTGATCAACCAGAAGGGCCAGGAGACAACAGTCTGAATCCTCCGCCACTCCTTTTGATCCAACGACACCTGCCCTCTCCACCCCTCCCTGCCGTCTGCCTGCCTCTCCTACCCCTCCTTCTTCTCCTCCTGACTTCCACGCGCCACTCATCGTGCTCCTCCTCCTCCTCCTCCTCCTCTCCCTCCTCCTCCTCCTCTTCCTCCTCATGCTCCCCACCCCCCCTCCTGCCCCTCTTCCCCTTTTCTATCCCCAACGCTCGCCCTCTTGCTGACCATCCTCATCATTCTCCTGCTCACGCTCTTTATCCTCAAAGTCGCCGTCCTCACCACTCCTCCTTGACCTGGTGTGCCTATCGCCCCCCCCCCCCCCCCACTTCAGGACAAGACGGCCGCGCCCGCGGTGGGGGCCATCGTGATCGGCGCAGCCGACGGGGGCAGTCCTTCACGTATCCACATTCGCCCTTCCACAACCTTCTCCTCGGATTCACCTCGTCCTTGCCCATCCACCTCGTCGACCTCGTGGGCCCTCGTCGCCCCTCCCTCCCGCCAAGTCCTCCATTGTTCATTGTCGCTTGATGCTGTTCCTCCTCCTCCTCCTCCTTCTCCTCCTCCTCACCATTGCCCCATCCCCCCTTCCCCTCCACCTCCTCCCCCACCTCCTCCCCCTCCTCCCCCCTCACCCCCCATCCTCCAAATCCTCGCCCCCCCTCCTCCAAATCCATCCTGCTCAGGACGACTGCAAGTACGGCGCTGCCCCCGAGAGCTCGCGCGCGAGCCAGGTGGCGATTGAGGATGAGGTGAAGCTCGACGGCAAGGGCGATAAGAAAGAGAAGAAGGAGACGCCCAACAAGAGAGAGAAAACGCCGCTGGACGCTGCCATTCAGGAGGCGAGGAAAGTTCTGTCCAAATACTCGACTGTGACTGCCTCTTCGGCCACCCTTGAGCACAACGCGGATACCGTTTCCAAATGGGCGTGGGTCAAATCGGATGATGACGGGAAGAAATTCTTGAACGCGTTCGCAGAGATTCGGAGCACGTGCCAGGACCCATTCTTGAAAACAGAAATTGTATGACTTGCTCTCTCTACCACCTACCCTACCCCGCCCCAGGCTGGCATGCTTCCAACATGCATCATGCTTGTTTGAGCCCTCCCCTGGTAATCTTTCATCCACAACCTCCTCCCTCTGCAGATCCCCTGGCCCATGGCATCCTCTAACCCGCTCGTGCTCTCCAACTATTCCCCCTCCGTCATGGATGGAGGGGGTCGGGGGCGGGGGGTGCGTGGCGAGGGAGGGGAGGGGGGAAGGGTGTAGGGGAGTGGGGATAAGGGGGAGGGGCGGGCGCGACTATCGCTGTCCAAACCCATCCACTGATATGAGGCTCCGAGCAGCCATTCTAAATGCTCACCCAGGAACTCTGGCGAACCCTGGGGGCCAGCACATCATTTCTTGCCCTCGAAACGCTGAGACCTTGAAAGGGAGGGCGTGTAAGGACCATGGGTTCTGAAGAAACATCGTTTTGGCCCCAGGATGCATTGCTCAATCAGATGATCACCTCGGACATCGCCCAGCTCAAGAAGACGCTGGCCGACAAAGAGCTCCGCCGCGGGCTCGGCCTGGTGACGTCCCTGGATGGCCCCCTGAACAAGCTCGGCAAGCTGTACAAGAAGGTCGTCGACATCAGCAGGATCAGGGACAAGGATAGCGAGAGCGACGAGGCGCCCGCCAAGAAGGCCCGCAAGAAGGTTTAGGTTCGTGTTCTATCATTTAGGGGTTCGCCAGGGAGCTGTTTCAGGGGGCTGTTCGCAATTTGTTATTCTCCAAAGGTTTTTTTCATCGTTGAGCACCCGCGGGGCGCCCGGAACCTGTTTGAAACAAGATTTGACTGCATCCCGGTGGAAATCCGACCGATGACACCCCGATGACACCCCGATGACCGATGACCCGATGACGCCACCGATGACCCGGTGACGCGACCGATGACACCCCTGCGATGACATGTGTTTTTACCATCAAACCCACTGCTGGCGCAACGATGACCGATGACACCCTGGCCGATGACACAGCGACCGATGACACGATGACCGATGACAGTGCGATGACACCCCGATGACACCCTGCTGGCGCTCTGGGTTCGCTGGTTTCGAGATTCGAAGCTGGCTGCGAGGCGATTTCGCACTCGCGAGCTTTGCAGCCACTGTGTTTCCGTAGCAGGAGAGCGCATTCGCCTGCCGAAGTAATGATCGTTTTCACAAGATCCAGGTCGGAGCCCAGGAAGTGATGCCAGCAAAAGCGGATTCGCTCTCCAAGCTCGCGCAGTCAGGGAGGCTTTGCAGATCTTTGCATCTTCCGCAGAATGTTAGCACGAGACGGCACTTTCGAGATCTCAGTTGTACTCGGTGCCGCTCGCTGCAAGCCAGAGTGCTGATGCACCAGGCTTGGACGTGGTCTTTTCACGGCAGGCCTGCTTTCGCTGCGGATTCTCATGGGGCCCAGATTCTGTCGCGAAAATGAATCAGCTCGGTCGAGAAAGGGCTTGACGTGGCTGATTCGCGTGGCCTGAGAGATGCCAAAGTTCTTACCCCGATGTGTAGCAATCTATGAGTTTAAGTCCGAGTGTGTTTTGAGATCCGCATTTTTCCCTGGGAACGTTTCGATTGCGTTTCGCATTCATGGACACATCTTTGCGTTGACATACTGCTCTGACATCCTCCTCGACGTCTTACGTCTTCCTCTCCTCCACCTCCTCCACCTTGTGCCACCGCCGCCCGTCCACTCTCCGTCGGCCGTCCATTCGGCTTCTTGCGATCCTCCATCTCCTTCTCTTCCTCCTCCTCCTACCAGTGCTCCTCCAATCCTTTGCTCCATCCTACTTCGTGGTTGATTTCGTCATCTCCTCATCGCACCCCCGTGTCCTCGTCGTGTTCCTGCCCCACCCTCCCCATCCCAATATCTAACGCAAGCAAGGGGTGTGCGAGACACGAGGGGAGGGTCTAGCGACTTCCCCCCGCCCCTGGTTATGCTGGGCCGTAGTCGCCTGTGTACTCGCCCGTGGAGGGGTTGAGCGGCCAGACCGCTCGCTCGCGGCTTCCGTCGGATATCGCGCCCTCCGCCTCTCTCTCTCTCTCTCTCTCGTTCCCTATCCCCTTCTCTCTTTCCCTCCCTCCCTCTCTCTCTCTCTCTCTCTCTCTCTCCCACTCGCTCTCCCCATCTCCCCATGCATCTCGCTTTCTGCATGTCCGTCTTTCCTCCACTGCCCATGCCCAAGTGTACTATCATACCTCCTCACCCGCCTCCTCCCTCCTGCCGCCGTCGTTGTCACCGTCGGTTTTCGTTCGAACATATGGGCTGGCGGCGCGCGCAAGGCGCCGCCATCCCCCCACATATGCACCGAAACAATTGCCATGGATTGTTGCGCCGCGTTCCGACGCCGCTCTGCTCAAACAACTCAGGCTCCAAGCATGGCGCCCCAAAAAAGCGCAACCTTGAAGGGCCGCAGGCGCCAGCCCAACAGCCGCCACCGCCCGCCCAAGCGAGAGACCACCCAGGATGAACGAGATGGTGGCCACGATTTGTTTCTTTTGCTCATTCGCCTTTATGCGACCGCCAAGCTGTCTGCCAAAGAGTTGTGCCAGGCGTGTTATTTTGCCCAGAGGGCAAACGTACCTGGGGCGTCCTTCAGCCTTTACGCCCTCCCCCCTGGCCAACAGACAGGGAAATACCAATCATTGTTGGATCGAGTGCTGCCCGAGCCGAAGCATCTCACAACTATTCAAACACCAGGCAACTACAACAGAGCCGCAATCCGCACGAGTAATCCTTGCCTCGTGCGTTGCGTTTGGGACTCCATCGAAGACGAACTCATTGCTGACCCATCTTTGAGACAGGAGCTCGACGATTTGGCGGACGCCCCCGATGACTCCATTGTGAATCTCCCTGTGTATAAGAATCACCCAATAACGTTGCAGGCAAAGCGGGACAACCAGCCGCCACCGCTGCCGCTTGCGTACTACCTTGACGGCGTGCAGTTCCGCCAGCCTGCCGCTGGCAGAAATGATTCGGTTTGTGGGATATGGTGTATCAATTTGTTGTCTAAGCGCCGCCATCTCATCAGCACGATTAAAAGTTCTGACTCCTGCCAGTGCGGCTGCAAAGGTTGGTGCAATATGTTCCCACATCATCTCGCTGCCAATTGGATGTTTGAAGCAATGTCCGTCGGACGGCGCCCGCAACAGATGCACGATGGCCGTCAATGGATGCCGTCGTCCGAGGTGGGCCAGAGAGCTCTCGCATCTCCGAACCTCACCTTCAAGGCCGCACTGATATATCAAGGGTGACTGGTCGGAACACGCGAAGTCGTTAGGTTTAGCACCATGGTCCAGCACCTATGCGCCATGTCAGTTCTGCACGCTGTGCAAGTTTGAGCTACACTCGCAATACAGCACTATGCGCGACGATATGCAGTGGCAATTGAGGACGCCCGACGATTACTACGAGGCGTGCAAGAAATCTGAAATTCACATTCCCTTGAAGACGCCCGAGGACCGCCGCAACTTGCTGAACGTCTTGCGTTGGAGAAAACCTTCGAAATCTGATCCGATCACAGGCCGTGTGGTTGTTGCAGACGCTCGCATTTGCAACGTCGAAGTCCTCGCTGGAGATCGGGTGGAACCATCGCGTGCGCTGGTGGACACTGCCGCGTTGGATGCCGCGCCCTTGCCACTGGTGGTCACCCTCTGGAGAACAAAGAGGCACGGCAAGAAATCGCTCGATTGCGTGTCCCACAGATGCCCTATATTCGACAAAACGCTTGGGACATCTCCAGCTGGGAACCTTGCGGTGGACGAGCTCCACTGCCTCTACTTCGGGCCAATAATGCGATACGTTTCATGTGTGCTATGGCGCGTTGCGCTGAGTAACCACTGGCGCTTCGCAGGCGACACCGACCAAGTGGTCGAGCTGGCTGTGAGACAACTATCGGGCGAACTCATGTCGTGGCAAGACGCGCACGACGTTCCCTTCAACAACCGTCTGCACAGCCTCACCCCGAAGATGCTCGGTAAGAGGCACGGCTTCACGATCCAGGACCCTTGGGTAAAGATAATATCGGGTCGTCGTCGTCGTCGCGGCATATTTCTCCTCCTCCGATTCTCCCTCCTCCTCTTCTCCCTCCCCCCTCCTTCTCCCCCCCCCTTCCTCCTCCTCCCCCCCTTGCTCTTCGTTCCTTGAAACGTCCTGCAGCTCCCACCTCCCTTCATTCATTCTCACCTGCCTTCTTGCTCTATTCAATACCCCACTCTCCTTTGCTCTCGCTGCCTTCTTTCTGAGCCCGCCGACTGCGCGCCACCTGCCCCCAGACCGCCCGCGAGGGATCGGAGAGGTTACATTGATTGCCGAGGGGCCACGAGCGAAGCCCTTGGGAGGGGCAGTAATCATGCCAGTCTGCGCGGCGGGCGGGGGCGGAGTGGGAGCGGGGAGAACCCAGTCGGCCCCTTAAGATTGCATTGGCGCTCCCGTCTTAGCTGATGCCCCCCCCGCGGACCCCCCCATTATCATTCAACGCCCTCTCTCACCATCACTTGCCTTGGCACCCCGTCTTGAATAACCTCAGCTCCTAGTGGAACCCGGTCCCCTCATGCGGAAGTACACGGACCGGTTCCTTATGGGACCCTAAGAAATGCCGTTGCCCACTCCCGGGTGTCATCGCACTGTCATCGCACTGTCATCGCACTGTCATCGCATTGTCATCGCACTGGCATCGCAGATGTCATCGCAAACGTCATCGCGATGACAGGGCGATGACACTGCGATGACACCCCCTAAACCATCATGTTACTACATCACGACACCCCCATGACATCACGATGCACCTGACATCTGCGATGCATCAGCCTTGTATCGCAGATGCCAGGTGCATCGTCAGTCGCTTCAGCCTCTCAGGAGCCAGACCATGCAGGCTCTGCCATGAGCTTGAAGGCTGCAGAATGTGGGCTGATGCCCCCCTTCTCATTGCATTGCGTCGCCAAGTTCGGGGGTGATATGTGGAGTGCTCCGTATTTGCAACAGGCAGGGGTATCGCTAATGGGCCTACTGAATTTGATTCGTGAGTACAGGGTGATAGTTCCAGAAGATGTCAGACGTCAGATGATCGAACATATGGACATGCATATTCGTTGTTGCCTGTTGTGTCAAATACACTTGGTGCCGAAGCACCACCTGACCGTGCACATGATCTTCAGGACCCAGGGCTTTCACATCTCGCCCAAAGGGGGAAATGGGGCCGGACCAGAAAGGAAAGGGGGCCAAGGGGGGGGAATGTAACATGGGGGGCACTCGTTGTCTCGACCCGCCTCCCCACTGCACATCCCCGATCTGCAGTCGCGCCCGAGCCTGTCTTGATCAAGTCGGGTTCCGAGCGAACCTGCCCCGCGCGCGCCCCTCTCGGCGCAGCGACTGGCGGGCGAGAGCGCAGCAGACCAGGGGCGCAGCAAGGTGGAGGCGGGTAGGGTAGCAGCGAACCACGGGATAGAAGAAGACGGAAGAGTTGGGGAGTGGAGGAGGGGATCGGAGACGGTTGGGAGTCACAAAAGATTACCCCCCCCCCAGGGTCGCACCTTTAGGAGTCACAAAATATGAACCTCCTCCCCCAGGGTCGATGAACACGGGTCTCCGAGGGCATACAATTGTTTCTTGGACGAAGGGCTCAATAAGGATTTGAGGTCACTGGCGATGTTCGCTCACCGTTGCCGCTTCGAGCACAGAGTTTTTTCTTTGTGGGACATACAGGCGGCCCTTGGTTTCTGTACTCACATCGCCCCTGGGCTCACAGATAGCGTGGTGATAGTTTCAGGCTTGAGATGTGGTTGAAATTTCTCTTGCTGCGCGTCACGTTCTGCGCCGTGCACGCTGGCACGCCACACCATCGCGCTGGGAGAGAATGGGCTGTCAGCGCAGCAATGCGCATCGGCAATGATCACGACCTCTTGAAGATCAGTGGGGCTTCGTTGCTGGCAATGTGCGTGCGAGAATTCATCGTGGTGCTCGAGTCGATCCCGAGGACGACCGCGTTCTTTGAGTGTTTTTCTGGGCATGGCGACACGGCGGCAGCAGTGCGCCGTGCAGGGCATTCTGCACACACATTCGACTTGCGGGACTCGCCGCTCGAAAACGGCTGCACAGTGGTTGACGGGGCGCGCTTAAAGTACCCTCGATGACCGTTGGCGGGCAGGGGGGAGGAGGGAGGGAGGGACGGACAGGACAGGGAGGATTAGAGATGCCTTTCAATGAGATGCCTGTCAAGGTTGGCATCTTATACGCGTTGTACGTGCTGGGCTCGGTGGTGGCCTCGGGCGCGGCCCACTTCTCGCCACCGTGCTCGTCGTTCCTGTGGGTGAGCCGCGGCCGCACGCGTCGTACTGAGACGCGTCCTTTGGGCTCATATTCCAGGGACGACGTGCGGATGGCCAACTTCTTGGCCGATCTAACGTGCTGGGAATGTACAAATTAAGTAGGCACCGCATCACAATACCAAGAGAGAGAGGAGGGCAGGACACGCAACTGGAGAGGTGGCGAGGGATGGGGGAGGAGGATGACGGGCGAAACGAATGAGGGGGAATCTGAGGAGAGAGAAAGGGAAGTGCCCAGGCCCCCAGAAGCTCCCAAGAAGCGCCCCAAGAGGCCCCCAAACAACCCTCAATAGGCTTCAAGGAAGCCCCAAGAGGCACACGGGGAGGAGGATGAGGAGGAGACGGAGAAGGAGGAGGAGAAGGAGGAGGAGGAGCAGGAGGGCGTTGACACCAGGAGCAATATGTGTTCAGATTTAGTCACGAGTGAGCCTAAAGGTCGTACATGATCAACGTTGCTACCATGAGAGGCGTGCTGATCACGGTGGAACAGCCGCTCAATTCTCTTCTTTACTCGATTCCGTCAATGGCGTGGTGTATTGACGCATCTCGCCTTCAAAGGGTCGTGACCTGGATGGGCGCCTGGGGGGGTGACACCATGAAGCCTGACGCGTTCTACACTAACTTCGGCCCCCACCAGATTTCGTGCATCAGAAAGACGTTCCAGGAGGCTCGGGAGAATCTAGGCGGCGCCAAGAGGCGCAAGAGTCTGGTGGTGTGCACTGCCAAATCGTCTCGGAAGAAACGCCTTGGGAAGAACAAGATGTGGGTTACAGGGAACAAAAAAATGATGAATGATTCTGCTCGCTACCCGGTCGAATTCACATCCTCGCTCGCGAAATGCACAATTGATGAGCTGCGATCCCGTGCTGCGACGGTTTCTAGGACCCTCTTGCTCGCGCGCAGGCGCATTAATGGCAAGAGGTCTTGAGTTCAGTCAGCTGTTCCCGAGCTCGGGCATCTGGAGGGGGAGACGGAGGAGGACGACGAGGAGGAGGAGGAGGAGGAGGAGATGCTGCAACAACCCTGCCCACACTTCCCTCGCCCGCCTGGAGCTGAGAGCGTGGTCTCCAGCTCGATCTAGACAAGCTCGGGCGCGCTGTGGGTAACTATGGCGCCCCCCCCTGGACGTGCACGAGCGCGGCCACCTAGCTTTCTTTGAAAACGGATATCTGAGTCCGGAAGCCCATGCGACACGTTCGAACGCCCGCCTCCTCCCCGCGGCCCCATCACTTCTCACGGAAGTATTGAGGCGGCTACAGGTCGGAGAAGGAGACGGGTGATCTAGACAGATCGCATGGGCGTTCGAATGACATAGACTGGGAAATGTACACAGAGAGCCCCAATAGGGGACAGAGAGAAGGAGGAGGAGGAGGAGGAGGAGGAGAAGGGGGAGGAGGAGGAGGAGAAGGAGGAGGAG